>OX352762.1:57308061-57446983 GCA_947095585.1 Nephrocerus scutellatus | reverse complement strand
GCCAGACAGAACGAGCACAGCTAACTGCGAAATGCATTGGGCAAATATACATGAAGTCAATTCCTTTCGAGCAGTTGACCAGGGCGGTCGAAATTCTTTTTGAGCAACCGACACGAGCAGTCGTCCACCATTTGTGCGTGTTATTCTAAAAATTTAATTAATAAATGTTACAGTCCACTTTAAACAGTGCGTTTTTATTGCATTTATTTTATCCGTTTTACTGAGCTATCGAACACACACACACATATATATATATATATATATATAAATATATATATATATATATAAATATATATAAATATATATATATATATATATATATATATATATATATATATATATATATATATATTGCCGCGCATTATATATATATATATATATATATATATATATATTATTATTATTTATGTATATAAATTAATTTGCGTTTGAACAGCTTGGTTAGCAATCTTGTTATCCAACAAATATAAACACAACTTGAAAATGCAACAAATATAAACACAACTTGAAAATGGGGGTGTTGGAAACTTTTGCAGATTGTCATTAAATACTTGGCATGAAATAAGAAATAATAATGTTTTTTCCATTTTTATGATCCTTACATATAGTTGATCCCAGCTTCCGTTAGAAGTTTACTCCATGATTGTGCAGTTTATTGCATTTAAATTCCGTAAAAGTTACCTGCATTGGATTGCTTATCAAAACTCAAACCCCATACCATAGCCCATTATATCTCAAAACAGTTTTGGAAATTACAGTAAACTTAAACATTGTGGTTGTAAGAAAACTAGAAAAACATTAAAAACAATCAGATAACGTCCAAACCCAAGCCACCAAGCTTTTTTCTGTTATTTTCTATTCAATAAATTTTATTATTCATGTTTTACAAACGAAATTTTTTTGGTTAATTGTAATTCTTGTTATAATTTATCTATTTTTTCATGTTTACTAAAAAACTATCAATTATTATAGTGCCAGATACCGTTGTTGACAAGTGGTAGACATCAGTTTCGATTACAAGGGTTACCGACTTATCATCAGTAATTTTACCTATTTTTCAACTGTATTGAGTCTCAATGAAATCATCTTTAGTTTTATAAACAAGTACATTTATTGGGTTAAATAAATAATGGGCGTATAAATAAAAAATAAATAAATAAAGTACTTATATCTTTTGCTTTAATTAAGGTTAATTTTGATAATCCAATAAGCAGCTTTATTGTCAGGTGGACACTTTGAATGAAATTTCGGGAGTTTTCGTTTATTCATTCCACGCAAGAATAGAATATTAATCTCGGAATTTTGTATTCTATCTAGCTGATGCAAAGTAGTTTTAGGCGCACCAGACTAGATATGGCAATTGGACTAAAGTTTAGGGCGAATAAAAGCCTTGTATATATATATAGCCAGATTAGAGAGAGTGAAATATTTCTTGCACCGGGCTGGAAAACCTAAACATTCCGCAGCATTTTTGGCGACGGTAAATATGTGGTCAACGAAGCTTGTCGTTAACGCACATACCGAGAATTGCGAGATTTTCTGTTTCCTCGATGCAAGTATCAGTCCTGGATAATGGCATGGGATTTAGGATTCGCTTAGACGACAGGAGACAGCATTGGGTTTTGGAAGCGCTAAATTCTACTCGAGTGATTTCTCCCCATTGTATTATGCTGTCTAGGTCAGAATTTAGCGTGCTTAACATACGTATTTGTTTGAGTTCCACATGAGAAGTGGAGGGACGTTCCTCAAACGCTGTCGTCAGCGAAATAGTGAATTGGATTAGAATCACAGACTCGAGATCATTAATAAAAAAAACAACTCATAAAAATTAAAAATTTTCATCTAAATTCTCTAATCGCAGATCCTGGGTCATTTTTAATTATTTTTTTTTATTGTGGGAGAAAATCATCGAAAGAGACATTTGACATCAGATGTCAAATTTTAAAATGTTCAGATCATTTTGTTCTGAGCACTTAGAGCACGCTCATACTCTGAGCAAATAAGAAATGTACCTTTGTTTTGTAACCAATAATGTTACTTTGCTACCCGTCGGCAATCGGGTACATCGGGCACTCACCTCGTTGACCTCGAAAACTCTGTCACTTTGAAAGCTAACATATGGGTATTGTTTCAAATACGGTTTGTGCAATTGGAAAGAGACATTAATCAACAAAATACATACATATTACTTAAAGATGAAATGGAATGTTCAAAATCGATTCGACTTTTATACTATTACGCACATTCATTGTAACTTTGTGAAATGACATTAATAATGATTGTGTAAGTCGGAGGTAATGTATATTGATGCTTGAGAA
Organism: Nephrocerus scutellatus; assembly: GCA_947095585.1. Taxonomy (NCBI): domain Eukaryota; kingdom Metazoa; phylum Arthropoda; class Insecta; order Diptera; family Pipunculidae; genus Nephrocerus; species Nephrocerus scutellatus. Next base: position 57,444,665 of record OX352762.1, on the reverse strand, counting down.
ATGATGTGAAACCGAAATTTTCTGTTTTCGTTCATTATTAGAAATAATGATATTATTAATAACCGTGTAAGTGCCGAGTTAAAAATATTGCGACGCAAACTCGTAGTATGGGACCGACCCCGGGGCCCGATCGCTTCAAAAATTTTCCAAAAAGTTTTGTCCGTCGGAGATACACATGCGTATAAAATTTGAAGAAAATCGGAAACTTTTTTCATAAAATTTGTATGGGTGCCGCCCCGACCCAGGGGCCCGATCACTTCCAAATTTTTACAGAAAGTGCTTTCCATCAAAGATACACATGCGTATAAAATTTGAAGAAAATCGGGTACATTTTTTAAAAATATTGTATGGGAACCCCCAGACCCCGCGGCCCGAGGGGCCTCAAATTTTAATAGAAAGTGTTGTCATGGGAGATATACATGTGTGCAAAATTTCAATAAAATCGGGCTTTAAGAAGTGGGTTAAAAATTGATCACCAGATTTGGTGTGCCAACCACCCGGCCGCCACGGGCAAGTGAAGTTAATATAGAGAATTTAAAAAGAGAGTCCGGTACAAAACCGAGCCCTGGGGAACGCCAGCATTTAAGTAATGTACTTTAGACTTTAAACCGTCTAAAACAACTTGAATTGAGCGGTCCAAAAGATAGCTTCTAATCCAATGAAGCTGTTTTTCATCGACTCCATAATCACGCATTTTAGACAAAAGAGCTTGATGCCAAACTCTGTAAAATGCCTTAGAAATATTGAGTGCAACAGCTTTGCTTTCTCCAAATTTATGCAAAGACCGGTCCCACTGCTGGACAAAGGCTGTTTTCCAACCTCTCGAGAAGAGTCCAGAAGAATATGGAAAAGCTTACGCAATGGTAATATGCCAACTTGGAAGAACACCTCTTCAGAACTATTGGGGAAATACCATCTGGCCCAGCGGATGCATACATCGCAGGTGTTGAAAATAGACCCCCCCCTCCCATACGATTTTGTTCACGAAATTAACCAAGGAATCGTCCCTTTAAATATTTGCCACCTTAACGGATACACCCTGTATATAAATTATATATATATATATATTATATACATATATATATATATATATATATATATATATATATATATATATATATATATATATATATATATATATATATATATATATATAACTTATATATATATATATATACATAATTTATAAATATATATATATATAATTTATTAATATATGTACATATATATAATTTATTAATATATATATATAAATATACATATATATATATATATATATATATATATATATATATATATATATATAACTTATATATATATATATATACATAATTTATAAATATATATATATAATTTATTAATATATGTACATATATATAATTTATTAATATATATATATAAATATACATATATATATATAAATATACATATATATATATAAATATACATATATATATATATACGAGCTGACCCGACAGACGTTGTCCTGTCCCACTTTCAATAAATTTGTTTGTGATCGTTTTGTGAACTTGTGAAAAGCTATTTGTTTTGCGATATCGTGTCACAGTATTAGTCACATCAGTATTAGCAGAAATACCCGGCGTTTCCCGGCTGTCCCATCCCACTGACCCCCACCCACTGACCTCCCGCCCTCTGACGCCACGTCCACTTACACCCCACTAACTAACCAACTCACCAATCCAGAAAACTATAGAATCGACACTTATACAGGCAAAAAATGTACACTTGTTCAAATATTCTTTATATGAAGATCATATACAGGGAAAACTACATTTTCCACCCCAGCGCCACCTATCGGGTCCAAACTCAACTACTTTATTTTTATTTAAATATTATATGGTGTGCATTTGAGCCAAATCGTTCCATAAATAAGAATTTTCGGAAAAAAACGATACCATCGCCATCTGCCGGGCTGATTTGTGAATCTAAGCCATCCAGGGCGTCACCTAAACGCATACAAAAAAATTCATTCAAATCGGCCCAGCCGTTTAGGAGAAGTTCAGTCACATACACACGTACAGTAGAATTATATATATAAAGATATAATTTATTATATATATTTATTATATATATATATATATTATTTATTTATTTATTTTCATCTTCATTTAGTTTACAATTTTAAACCAAAAAAATACATTTACAGAAAATAAATATATAGTGGACTCCTATTTTCACAGAAAATGTATCGGAGCACGATTCGTACTGTGAGACTTAATTTTAAATTTATTAATTTAAATTTAATTACATTTAAAAATATTGATAATATTGTACACTTTTGAAAAGCATTTAAGCAACTTAGCCTGGTATTATATTAAGATATCAAAAAAAATTTCGATGTCGCTAAACGAAAACACCCAATTTTTGACTAAACGACAAAATTCTTTTTAATTATTAACATGAACAATATGATGTGGTAATTGACTAAATAATTTTGGAGCAGTATAAACAAAGAATTTCCGAAAATGTTCTTTCTTTGGTACTGGAATTTTGATTCGATTAGAATTTCGAAATAAATATGGTTCAGTATTGCGATTGTCGACAATCCGGTTTCCACTCATTACATAGATCATTACATAGAACATTTTCAGAACCTTGAATACATATAAACATCGTAACGGTAAAATATTATATTTTACAAATAGAGGAAAAGATGGTGTGATTCTCGGCTTCAAGTTCATAACCTTTAGTATTGTTTTTTGAATTGACTTAATTGAGAATATATTTGAAGCATAAATACCACCCCAACATGATAGACCATTTTGTATGTGAGATTCCACCATAGCGAAATATAGAACTCTCAAAAATTCTGGGCTGCAAAATCTACGCAAATAGTATAAAGTCCAGTTTTTTTTAAGGCAAGATACATGTTTTTATTGTTAAGTTGAGAGTCCAATATCAGACCTAAGTACTTGAATGAATTCACAACATCAATTGAAATGCAAAATTTATCGCATACTGAAACATTACATAACAGAAAATGATATAAATGTGGGGTTTATTCTGCAATAGAAAAACCCACATTGAAATACATAACTTTCGACTTGGAGCTCAAAATCATGTTGTGAACGTAAAACCATTTTTTAAGACTCGCAATGATGATGATCAATCAATGATTTTATACCGTCTATATTTGAGCTCGAATAAATTAAAGCCATATCGTCTGCAAATGCAACTATTTCACCTCTCAAATCAAGACTAAAAATAGAATTACTGTAAATTAGAAAAAGTAGAGGTCCTAGAACCGACCCCTGTCGTACACCAACATTTACCATTTGTTCCCTACTAAAGACATCGTTTATACATACAGTTTGCATTCTGTTCAAAATGTACGATTTAATTAGTATTAATGCTACTCCTCTAACCCCAATGTGGGACAGTTTACATAGTAACAATTTATGATTTACAGTGTCGAAAGCTTTCAAAATGTCGATAAAAAGTTATGCCGCCCTAAGATTATCATTTAAAGAATTATGCAAAGGAGACAAAAAGGAAATAAGTGCCTTTTCTGTTGATGAATTTTTTATAAATACAAACTGCCTGCTATCAAGAAACTTAATCTTTCTTAGATAGTCTACTAGCCTAACTTTAATAAGCTTTTCAAGGATTTTTGAGAATAAGCTCAGGAGGGTAATTGGGCGATAGTTAGTGATATCCTTTTTATTTCCATTTTGAAGAGAGGTATAACCGTACCTATTTTAAGTCTATCTGGAAATACGCCTGTATTTAAGTAGAGGTTAAAAATGAAAGTTAGGATATGAGCTAAACTAATAATAGAATTTTTAATTGTTAAATAAGATATTCAGTCAACTACACAGGAACTACTTATTTTTAGATTTTTGACAATAGAAATAATTTCGTTTTCAGAAGTAGGGGAAAAAAACATGTTTGCTGTACTATAACTATTATGAACTAACCTGTCACGGATTTCATTACTAAGGAACACTGATTCCTGATTTGCTAGGAGAATGTCATACGGGACATTAATAAAATAATAATTGAAGGTCTTGGCCAATAGTAATGGATCAGATAGAACATTGTTTCCAATTGCAAGTGACGGTAAAACATTATTTTATTATTAAGAATGTTTTATAATTACGACAAAATTAAATGAGAACAGGCAAAATTAAATATAAGCAAAACAAAATTAAACACAAATCATTTTATCTTAAAATTAAATTAAATTTGTAAATGAAAAAAAAAACAAATAACTCGCCGCCGCCGTGGTTGAAGTAAATCTCGCCCAGTCTTTTTCAGCCATCAATCGTCATCGACGGTCATCAGAACAAATTCCATACGCCCAGAGAACTAAGTACTCTGTACCACGTTAGCACTTTTAGTGCAAACATCGCCAGTACACCGATGCAGCACACGGCGGCGAACATCACTTGCCTCATTATGTGTCAGTGACACTATGAGAAAATTTACTTAAAGTGAAAACTTATCCTACATATATATATATTAAGAGATTTGGAGTAATTGTTCCACCGTTCTGGAGCCTGTGTTTATCCACGGTGCACGCGCAAAAGGAGCAAAGAAGAAAACAATAATACATTGCAGGGCGCAACAACAGAGCGATGGAAATTTCCACCGAGCGACCAACATAGCGGACATCACGCCATACTATGGCTAAATACGTTGTGCGATACATCGCGCCATCCTACAACCTACAACTCATATATGCGCTCTGCATTGTGTACTCTCGCTGATCACGCCATGCCAGCATGGCTGTGTGCTCTACTAGTGCACGATGCGCTGCTATTCACTGCATGAAAAAGGTGGTGATTTGGCGCCAGACAGAACGAGCACAGCTAACTGCATTGGGCAAATATACATGAAGTCAATTCCTTTCGAGCAGTTGACCAGGGCAGGGCGGTCAAAATTATCGTTTAAGCAGTTGACCAGGCCGGTCAAAATTATCGCTCTTGACCAGGGCGGTCGAAATTCTTTTTGAGCAACCGACACGAGCAGTCGTCCACCATTTGTGCGTGTTATTCTAAAAATTTAATTAATAAATGTTACAGTCCACTTTAAACAGTGCGTTTTTATTTTATTTATTTTATCCGTTTTACTGAGCTATCGAACACATATATATATATATATATTGCTGCGCATTACATATATATATATATATATATATATATATATATATATCTGTCAAATGCCTTAGAAATATCGAGTGCAACAGCTTTGCTTTCTCCAAATTTATGCAATGACCGGTCCCACTGCTGGACAAAGGCTGTTTTCCAACTTCTGGAGAAGAGTCCAGAAGAATATGGAAAAGCTTACGCAATGGTAATATGCCAACTTGGAAGAACAACTCTTCAGAACTATTGGGGAAATACAATCTGGCCCAGCGGATGCGTACATCGCAGGTGTTGAAAATAGACGATTTTGTTCACGAAATTAACCAAGGAATCGTCCCTTTAAATATTTGCCACCTTAACGGATACACCCTGTATATATATATATATATATATATATACATATATATATATATATATATACATAATTTATAAATATATATATATACATAATTTATTATTATATGTATAGATAATTTATTAATATATATATATATATAATTTATTAATATATATATATATATATTTTATTTATTTATTTATTTTCATCTTTATATAGTTTACAATTTCAAACCAAAAAAATACATTTACAGAAAATAAATATGCCGCCCTAAGATTATCATTTAAAGAATTATGCAAAGGAGACAAAAAGGAAATAATTGCCTGTTGATGAATTTTTTATAAATCCAAACTGCCTGCTATCAAGAAACGTAATCTTTCCTAGATAGTCTACTAGCCTAACTTTAATAAGCTTTTCAAGAATTTTTGAGAATAAGCTCAGGAGGGTAATTGGGCGATAGTTAGTGATATCCTTTTTATTTCCATTTTGAAGAGAGGTATAACCGTACCTATTTTAAGTCTATCTGGACCTATCAGAACCTTGAATACATATAAACATCGTAACGGTAAAATATTATATTTTACAAATAGAGGAAAAGATGGTGTGATTCTCGGCTTCAAGTTCATAACCTTTAGTATTGTTTTTTGAATTGACTTAATTGAGAATATATTTGAAGCATAAATACCACCCCAACATGATAGACCATTTTGTATGTGAGATTCCACCATAGCGAAATATAGAACTCTCAAAAATTCTGGGCTGCAAAATCTACGCAAATAGTATAAAGTCCAGTTTTTTTTAAGGCAAGATACATGTTTTTATTGTTAAGTTGAGAGTCCAATATCAGACCTAAGTACTTGAATGAATTCACAACATCAATTGAAATGCAAAATTTATCGCATACTGAAACATTACATAACAGAAAATGATATAAATGTGGGGTTTATTCTGCAATAGAAAGACCCACATTGAAATACATAACTTTCGACTTGGAGCTCAAAATCATGTTGTGAACGTAAAACCATTTTTTAAGACTCGCAATGATGATGATCAATCAATGATTTTATACCATCTATATTTGAGCTCGAATAAATTAAAGCCATATCGTCTGCAAATGCAACTATTTCACCTCTCAAATCAAGACTAAAAATAGAATTACTGTAAATTAGAAAAAGTAGAGGTCCTAGAACCGACCCCTGTCGTACACCAACATTTACCATTTGTTCCCTACTAAAGACATCGTTTATACATACAGTTTGCATTCTGTTCAAAATGTACGATTTAATTAGTATTAATGCTACTCCTCTAACCCCAATGTGGGACAGTTTACATAGTAACAATTTATGATTTACAGTGTCGAAAGCTTTCAAAATGTCGATAAAAAGTTATGCCGCCCTAAGATTATCATTTAAAGAATTATACAAAGGAGACAAAAAGGAAATAAGTGCCTTTTCTGTTGATGAATTTTTTATAAATACAAACTGCCTGCTATCAAGAAACTTAATCTTTCTTAGATAGTCTACTAGCCTAACCTTAATAAGCTTTTCAAGGATTTTTGAGAATAAGCTCAGGAGGGTAATTGGGCGATAGTTAGTGATATCCTTTTTATTTCCATTTTGAAGAGAGGTATAACCGTACCTATTTTAAGTCTATCTGGAAATACGCCTGTATTTAAGCAGAGGTTAAAAATGAAAGTTAGGATATGAGCTAAACTAATAATAGAATTTTTAATTGTTAAATAAGATATTCAGTCAACTCCACAGGAACTACTTATTTTTAGATTTTTGACAATAGAAATAATTTCGTTTTCAGAAGTAGGGGAAAAAAACATGTTTGCTGTACTATAACTATTATGAACTAACCTGTCACGGATTTCATTACTAAGGAACACTGATTCCTGATTTGCTAGGAGAATGTCATACGGGACATTAATAAAATAATAATTGAAGGTCTTGGCCAATAGTAATGGATCAGATAGAACATTGTTTCCAATTGCAAGTGACGGTAAAACATTATTTTATTATTAAGAATGTTTTATAATTACGACAAAATTAAATGAGAACAGGCAAAATTAAATATAAGCAAAACAAAATTAAACACAAATCATTTTATCTTAAAATTAAATTAAATTTGTTAATGAAAAAAAAAACAAATAACTCGCCGCCGCCGTGGTTGAAGTAAATCTCGCCCAGTCTTTTTCAGCCATCAATCGTCATCGACGGTCATCAGAACAAATTCCATACGCCCAGAGAACTAAGTACTCTGTACCACGTTAGCACTTTTAGTGCAAACATCGCCAGTACACCGATGCAGCACACGGCGGCGAACATCACTTGCCTCATTATGTGTCAGTGACACTATGAGAAAATTTACTTAAAGTGAAAACTTATCCTACATAAATATATATTTAGAGATTTGGAGTAATTGTTCCACCGTTCTGGAGCCTGTGTTTATCCACGGTGCACGCGCAAAAGGAGCAAAGAAGAAAACAATAATACATTGCAGGGCGCAACAACAGAGCGATGGAAATTTCCACCGAGCGACCAACATAGCGGACATCACGCCATACTATGGCTAAATACGTTGTGCGATACATCGCGCCATCCTACAACCTACAACTCATATATGCGCTCTGCATTGTGTACTCTCGCTGATCACGCCATGCCAGCAAGGCTGTGTGCTCTACTAGTGCACGATGCGCTGCTATTCACTGCATGAAAAAGGTGGTGATTTGGCGCCAGACAGAACGAGCACAGCTAACTGCATTGGGCAAATATACATGAAGTCAATTCCTTTCGAGCAGTTGACCAGGGCAGGGCGGTCAAAATTATCGTTTAAGCAGTTGAACAGGGCGGTCAAAATTATCGCTCTTGACCAGGGCGGTCGAAATTCTTTTTGAGAAACCGACACGAGCAGTCGTCCACCATTTGTGCGTGTTATTCTAAAAATTTAATTAATAAATGTTACAGTCCACTTTAAACAGTGCGTTTTTATTTTATTTATTTTATCCGTTTTACTGAGCTATCGAACACATATATATATATATATATATTGCCGCGTATTACATATATATATATATATCTGTCAAATGCCTTAGAAATATCGAGTGCAACAGCTTTGCTTTCTCCAAATTTATGCAAAGACCGGTCCCACTGCTGGACAAAGGCTGTTTTCCAACTTCTGGAGAAGAGTCCAGAAGAATATGGAAAAGCTTACGCAATGGTAATATGCCAACTTGGAAGAACAACTCTTCAGAACTATTGGGGAAATACAATCTGGCCCAGCGGATGCGTACATCGCAGGTGTTGAAAATAGACGATTTTGTTCACGAAATTAACCAAGGAATCGTCCCTTTAAATATTTGCCACCTTAACGGATACACCCTGTATATATATATATATATATACATATATATATATATATACATAATTTATAAATATATATATATATATAATTTATTATTATATGTATAGATAATTTATTAATATATATATATATATAATTTATTAATATATATATATATATATATATTTTATTTATTTATTTATTTTCATCTTTATATAGTTTACAATTTCAAACCAAAAAAATACATTTACAGAAAATAAATATGCCGCCCTAAGATTATCATTTAAAGAATTATGCAAAGGAGACAAAAAGGAAATAAGTGCCTGTTGATGAATTTTTTATAAATCCAAACTGCCTGCTATCAAGAAACGTAATCTTTCCTAGATAGTCTACTAGCCTAACTTTACTAAGCTTTTCAAGAATTTTTGAGAATAAGCTCAGGAGGGTAATTGGGCGATAGTTAGTGATATCCTTTTTATTTCCATTTTGAAGAGAGGTATAACCGTACCTATTTTAAGTCTATCTGGAAATACGCCTGTATTTAAGCAGAGGTTAAAAATGAAAGTTAGGATATGAGCTAAACTAATAATAGAATTTTTAATTGTTAAATAAGATATTCAGTCAACTCCACAGGAACTACTTATTTTTAGATTTTTGACAATAGAAATAATTTCGTTTTCAGAAGTAGGGGAAAAAAACATGTTTGCTGTACTATAACTATTATGAACTAACCTGTCACGGATTTCATTACTAAGGAACACTGATTCCTGATTTGCTAGGAGAATGTCATACGGGACATTAATAAAATAATAATTGAAGGTCTTGGCCAATAGTAATGGATCAGATAGAACATTGTTTCCAATTGCAAGTGACGGTAAGACATTATTTTATTATTTAGAATGTTTTATAATTACGACAAAATTAAATGAGAACAGGCAAAATTAAATATAAACAAAACAAAATTAAACACAAATCATTTTATCTTAAAATTAAATCAAATTTGTAAATGAAAAAAAAAAACAAATAACTCGCCGCCGCCGTGGTTGAAGTAAATCTCGCCCAGTCTTTTTCAGCCATTAATCGTCATCGCCTTCTCCAGCCATCAAATCGTCATCGCCGGTCATCAGAACAAATTCCATACGCCCAGAGACCTAAGTACTCTGTGCCACGTTAGCGCTTTTAGTGCAAACATCGCCAGTACACCGATGCAGCACACGGCGGCGAACATCACTTGCCTCATTATGTGTCAGTGACACTATGAGAAAATTGACTTAAAGTGACAACTTATCCTACATATATATATATTTAGAGATTTGGAGTAATTGTTCCACCGTTCTGAAGCCTGTGTTTATCCACGGTGCACGCGCAAAAGGAGCAAAGAAGAAAACAATAATAAATTGCAGGGCGCAACAACAGAGCGATGGAAATTTCCACCGAGCGATCATCATAGCGGCACAACATCACGCCATCCTACGGCTATATACGTTGTGCGATACATCGCGCCATCCTACAACCTACAACTCATATAAGTTAATTTATTTAATTTTATTATTTCAAAAAAAAATATTTTTTTCAGTCAGAGTTTCCACTCTGACCGCCTTTATTGATATCTACACTACAACTAACTTTTACATGTTAATTTTCTTACGAGCTAAATTTTCATTTACAAAATATTGCTGATTCTAATACAATTGATTTTATTCGCCAGACGCTGAGTCGACATCCGGTAATTTTATTTCGAAAATGTAATAGTGCTTCAGTCAGCACTTGTGCAATAGCTACCTTTATGTCGCTGGACGTTAACCTCGTTAACTTCTCCTCCTCTAGAATCGATTGTCCTCAATTGATTAGAAGTATGGGATGTTATTGAAATGGATATGTGGTTGGTGATATTCCTGATCTGTCGGTTTTATTGAAATGGGATGACTGTGTGGATGTTCTGTTTCCTTATTCTGGATAATCATCTGGGTGCTTCTTTTTTTACGAATCTTGTTCATCACTGTAAGTGCTACGATTCCTGTGATGATTAATATGGTAGTTCCGTATTTAGTGAAACGGTGTACTGTTGATTCGTACTGTAGGAGTTCGATTTTCCTAGTGTTGTTAATATGGAGCTCGGTCATCATTTCCAGAGAGGGGAATCTGCGGGTTTGTTTCTCTTCGGGTGTTAATTGGAGGAGTGGAGCGGGGAGTGCATGAAAACTTGATGCTTCTCTTGATGTAAACATTCTATCATTGATATTAATGCTGAAGGCCGATTTCGGTCGCAAATGAGTCTAGACTCCTGAAGGTGAGATGTCATTTTCGTATATGTAGCATACAATTTTATTGTTGTGTTATGTTTTTTCTTTCTTTGGGTTAGTCTAGCCACATGCTGGCGACTACGTGAAAAGTCTTTATCTGTCAAAATTGCTTATGACCAGTGCTGCTGCTAAATTGCAATCAAGGTATTATACTGCTATTTCATTAGCCGCACTATTATACTACCTTAAACCTAATTATATTACTTTTATGAAGTAATTCTAAATCGAAACGACACCAAATTTATTTGATTTTTTAGCAAAAAAATGGTTTCTTTTACAATTACATGTTTTTAAGTCTGTAAATTTCTCTCCGATTATAAAGGAATTTTTACATTTCCCAAAAATTATATTGACCAAGAATGTATGTCAAAAAATAAACAAAACACAAATAACAAAATTTGGTATTTTATTTCAATTGATGCCTTTGCTTCCAAATTGAAAGCCAAATACTATTATATAATATACTAAGAAACCGACGAGTTTTTAAATTCTCTATATTAACTTTACTTGCCCGTGTGTTTGTGGGCTTGTGGGTTTGTGGGCTTGTGGATGTGTCATGGATTCTTGCGATCAATTTTTAACCCACTTCCTACAGCCCGATTTTATTGAAATTTGGCACATGTGTATTTCCGGAAATAACACTTTCTATTAAATTTTGAGGCCCCTCGGGCTGCGGGGTCGGGGGGCTCCCATACAAAAATTTACCCGATTTTCTTCAAATTTTACACACATGTGTATACCCAATAAACAATACTTTTTCGAAAATTTGGTAGTGATCGGGTCCCGGGTTCGGCCGCAATTTTTTAAATATCTATACTGGCATCAGATATTCGTCGCCCTTTATGGACTGTGTGCGGTGTGTGCTGCGCAGTCGGCTGCGCTGGGCTTTTCTGGAGTCTAGACTCATTTGCGACCGAAATCGGCCCCCTGGTGTTATAAAATTTGATCAAGAATGTCCCACAGAGATTTTGATGTGTTGATTCCGTAGATAGGGTTCCATTAAAATCGTTGAGCAGTATTATGCCGGCTGATACTTCTTCTATTTCTGGGAGATGCTGTTTATTGACAAAGTTGCAGATAGCTTTTGCGCTTTTTAAAATGTTTGGTATACAGGCTGTATTAGTTAAATTTTCAATACCTTGTGGTTTACATATAAACATTGTGTTATTTGATTGACATGTTTGCTTAAGGCCAAATGTTTCGTTATTTGACTTCAAAATTGTTTCGTACATTAAGTATATTACAATATTATTTCTTTTAATTGGTTTTAGACACGAGCAGTCGTCCACCATTTGTGCGTGTTATTCTAAAAATTTAATTAATAAATGTTACAGTCCACTTTAAACAGTGCGTTTTTATTTTATTTATTTTATCTGTTTTACTGAGCTATCGAACACATATATATATATATATATATATATATATATATATTTATTATTTATGTATATAAATTAATTTGCTTTTGCGTTTGAACAGCTTGGCTAGCAATCTTGTTATCCAACAAATATAAACACAACTTGAAAATGGGGGTGTTGGAAACTTTTGCAGATTGTCATTAAATACTTGGCATGAAATAAGAAATAATAATGTTTTTTCCATTTTTATGATCCTTACATATAGTTGATCCCAGCTTCCATTAGAAGTTTACTCCATGATTGTGCAGTTTATTGTATTTAAATTCCGTAAAAGTTACCTGCATTATATACCCTGCTGATGTCAAATATGAAAAGTTTGGATTGCTTATCAAAACTCAAACCCCATACCATAGCCCATTATATCTCAAAACAGTTTTGGAAATTACAGTAAACTTAAACATTGTGGTTGTAAGAAAACTAGAAAAACATTAAAAACAATCAGATAACATCCAAACCCAAGCCACCAAGCTTTTTTCTGTTATTTTCTACTCAATAAATTGTATTATTCCTGTTTTACAAACGAACTTTTTTTGGTTAATTGTAATTCTTGTTATAATTTATCTATTTTTTCATTTTTACTAAAATACTATCAATTAATATAGTGCCAGATACCGTTGTTGACAAGTGGTAGACATCAGTTTCGATTACAAGGGTTACCGACTTATCATCAGTTATTTTACCTATTTTTCAACTGTATTGAGTCTCAATGAAATCATCTTTAGTTTTATAAACAAGTACATTTATGGGTTAAATAAATAATGGACGTATAAATAAAAAATAAATAAATAAAGTACTTCTATCTTTTGTTTTAATTAATGTTAATTTTGTTAATCCAATAAATGGTGCTTATTGTCAGGTGGACACTTTGAAAGAAATTTCGGGAGTTTTCGTTTATTCATTCCACACAAGAATAGAATATTAATCTCGGAATTTTGTATTCTATCTAGCTGATGCAAAGTAGTTTTAGGCGCACCAGACTAGATATGGCAATTGTACTTAAGTTTAGGGCGAATAAAAGCCTTGTATATATATATAGCCAGATTAGACAGATTGAAATATTTCTTGCACCGGGCTAGAAAACCTAAACATTCCGCATTCCGTCATTCCAACGAAGCTTGTCGTTAACGCACATACCAAGAATTGCGAGATTTTTCTGTTTCCTCGATGCAAGTGTCATTCATAAATAATGGCATGGGATTTAGGATTCGCTTAGACGACAGGAGACAGCATTGGGTTTTGGAAGCCTTAAATTCTACTCGATTGATTTCTCCCCATTGTATTATGCTGTCTAGGTCAGAATTTAGCGTGCTTAACATACGTATTTGTTTGAGTTGAAAAGTGGAGGGACGTTTCTCAAACGCTGTCGTCAGCGAAAGAGTGAATTGGATTAGAAGTCACAGACTAGAGATCATTAATAAAAAAGAGAGTCCGGGACAAAACAGAGCCTTGGGGAACGCTAGCATTTAAGTAATGTACTTTAGACTTTAAACCGTCTAAAACAACTTGAATTGAGCGGTCCAAAAGATAGCTTCTAATCCAATGAAGCAGTTTTTCATCGACTCCATAACCACGCATTTTAGACAAAAGAGCTTGATGCCAAACTCTGTCAAATGCCTTAGAAATATCGAGTGCAACAGCTTTGCTTTCTCCAAATTTATGCAAAGACCGGTCCCACTGCTGGACAAAAGCTGTTTTCCAACTTCTGGAGAAGAGTCCAGAAGAATATGGAAAAGCTTACGCAATGGTAATATGCCAACTTGGAAGAACAACTCTTCAGAACTATTGGGCAAATACAATTTGGCCCAGCGGATGCGTACATCGCAGGTGTTGAAAATAGACCCCCCTCCCATACGATTTTGTTCACGAAATTAACCAAGGAATCGTCCCTTTAAATATTTGCCACCTTAACGGATACACCCTGTATATATACTATATATACATAATTTATTGTATATATATATATACAATATACAATAATTTATAAATATATATATATATATAATTTGTTATTATATCTATAGATAATCTATTAATATATATATATATATATATAATTTTTTTAATATATATATATATATATATTATTTATTTATTTATTTTCATCTTTATATAGTTTACAATTTCAAACCAAAAAAATACATTTACCGAAAATAAATATGCCGCCCTAAGATTATCATTTAAAGAATTATGCAAAGGAGACAAAAAGGAAATAAGTGCCTGTTGATGAATTTTATATAAATCCAAACTGCCTGCTATCAAGAAACGTAATCTTTCCTAGATAGTCTACTAGCCTAACTTTAATAAGCTTTTCAAGGATTTTTGAGAATATGCTCAGGAGGGTAATTGGGCGATAGTTAGTGATATCCTTTTTATTTCCATTTTGAAGAGAGGTATAACCGTACCTATTTTAAGTCTATCTGGAAATACGCCTGTATTTAAGCAGAGGTTAAAAATGAAAGTTAGGATATGAGCTAAACTAATAATAGAATTTTTAATTGTTAAATAAGATATTCAGTCAACTCCACAGGAACTACTTATTTTTAGATTTTTGACAATAGAAATAATTTCGTTTTCAGAAGTAGGGAAAAAAAACATGTTTGCTGTACTATAACTATTATGAACTAACTTGTCACGGATTTCATTACTAAGGAACACTGATTCCTGATTTGCTAGGAGAATGTCATACGGGACATTAATAAAATAATAATTGAAGGTGTTGGGCAATAGTAATGGATCAGATAGAACATTGTTTCCAATTGCAAGTGACGGTAAGACATTATTTTATTATTAAGAATGTTTTATAATTACGACAAAATTAAATGAGAACAGGCAAAATTAAATATAAACAAAACAAAATTAAACACAAATCATTTTATCTTAAAATTAAATCAAATTTGTAAATGAAAAAAAAAAAAACAAATAACTCGCCGCCGCCGTGGTTGAAGTAAATCTCGCCCAGTCTTTTTCAGCCATTAATCGTCATCGCCTTCTCCAGCCATCAAATCGTCATCGCCGGTCATCAGAACAAATTCCATACGCCCAGAGAACTAAGTACTCTGTACCACGTTAGCACTTTTAGTGCAAACATCGCCAGTACACCGATGCAGCACACGGCGGCGAACATCACTTGCCTCATTATGTGTCAGTGACACTATGAGAAAATTTACTTAAAGTGAAAACTTATCCTACATATATATATATTTAGAGATTTGGAGTAATTCTAAAGCCTGTGTTTATCCACGGTGCACGCGCAAAAGGAGCAAAGAAGAAAACAATAATAAATTGCAGGGCGCAACAACAGAGCGATGGAAATTTCCACCGAGCGATCATCATAGCGGCACAACATTACGCCATCCTACGGCTATATACGTTGTTCGATACATCGCGCCATCCTACAACCTACAACTCATATAAGTTAATTTATTTAATTTTATTATTTCAAAAAAAAAATATTTTTTTCAGTCAGAGTTTCCACTCTGACCGCCTTTATTGATATCTACACTACAACTAACTTTTACATGTTAATTTTCTTACGAGCTAAATTTTCATTTACAAAATATTGCTGATTCTAATACAATTGATTTTATTCGCCAGACGCTGAGTCGACATCCGGTAATTTTATTTCGAAAATGTAATATTGCTTCAGTCAGCACTTGTGCAATAGCTACCTTTATGTCGCTGGACGTTAACCTCGTTAACTTCTCCTCCTCTAGAATCGATTGTCCTCAATTGATTAGAAGTATGGGATGTTATTGAAATGGATATGTGGTTAGTGATATTCCTATTCTGTCGGTTTTATTGAAATGGGATGACTGTGTGGATGTTCTGTTTCCTTATTCTGGATAATGATCTGGGTGCTTCTTTTTTTACGAATTTTGTTCATCACTGTAAGTGCTACGATTCCTGTGATGATTAATATGGTAGTTCCGTATTTAGTGAAACGGTGTACTGTTGATTCGTACTGTAGGAGTTCGATTTTCCTAGTGTTGTTAATATGGAGCTCGGTCATCATTTCCAGAGAGGGGAATCTGCGGGTTTGTTTCTCTTCGGGTGTTAATTGAAGGAGAGGAGCGGGGAGTGCATGAAAACTTGATGCTTCTCTTGATGTAAACATTCTATCATTGATATTAATGCTGGTGTTATGAAATTTGATCAAGAATGTCCCACAGAGATTTTGATGTGTTGATTCCGTAGATAGGGTTCCATTAAAATCGTTGAGCAGTATTATGCCGGCTGATACTTCTTCTATTTCTGGGAGATGCTGACTATTGACAAAGTAGCAGATAGCTTTTGCGCTTTTTAAAATGTTTGGTATACAGGCTGTATTAGTTAAATTTTCAATACCTAGTGGTTTACATATAAACATTGAGTTACTTGATTGACATGTTTGCTTAAGGCCAAATGTTTCGTTCTTTGACTTCAAAATTGTTTCGTACATTAAGTCTATTACAATATTATTTCTTTTAATTGGTTTTAGAATGAGTTTTTCATAATTGTTTGGATTTACTGAAGGTAAGTTAATAATGTAGAGTATTGAAATTGAGTTACTAATAATTTTTACTTCAGCAAAATTTAAGGCTTCTTCTATTGTAATATAAGGTAGATTTTCTTTTTCAATAGTGCTTATGGCTAAGTGTACTTCCTGCTTTGATAGTATGAGAAAGTTAATAATACCTAATTTAGCCCAATGTATGGCGTAATTTAAATTTTCTAATGCTTCTTTAAATATTTTGAGTTTATACTGAATAACAGTTAGGATTTCATCAGTGAATACTTTTTTTTCTTTTTGAAATAATTGAATAATTTCATTTGATATTTTCGTGATATTATTTATTCTTTCGTTTTGCAATTTATTTATTACAATTTGTTGATTATTGCTTTTCAAAACATTATTCATCTTATCTGTTATCGTTGTTAGAGTATGTAATTTATATGTACACTATGAACGAGCCTTACGCTCTATTTTACTTTTCTGTTCTTTTCACCGCATCGAACACACCTTGTTGTATCTCTCTTCTTTTCTGAACGTTTAAGTTAAAACATTAAAAGTTTATTCTTTCATATATTTAATAATACTAATCGTTTTATTTTAATTGCTTTGTCTTCGGATCTTCTCAGGTTATGGGCCCAGAGAAAAGGGAATTAACTGTGAAAAGTAATTTGTACAACGATTGTGAAATCATTTTGATTTGCTTAAATTAAATTGAATTGAAAAACTAACAATGGCCGACAGTTTTACAATTATCAAGATTCAACAATTCGATGGAACAAATTTTTCAAATTGGAAATTTCGTGTGGGCATTCTTTTGGATGAAAGAGGATTGCGGAAATACATCGATGAAAAATTGGATGATATTTTGATGAGCTCAGCGCCGGAGAATCTTGATAAAGTGAAACTGGAGGAGAAGAAATGTATGTCAATTCTGATGCAAACGATCAGCGATGGACAATTGGAATACATTAAAGAAAAGAAAACCGCAAAGGAGATGTTCGACACGTTGTGCAGTATTTTCGAACGGAAAAGTGTCGCAGGCCAACTATTGGTGCGCAAACAATTGTTAATGATGAAATATCAAGAGAACGACGACATGATGCAGCATTTTCTAAATTTTGACAAGAAAATACGTGAATTGAAATCAATGGGTGCGAAAATGGAGGATTTGGACATAGTTGTTCGTTTATTACTCACATTGCCAAAAAGTTACGAGAACTTAGTTACGGCATTATAAACGATGAATCAAAATGATTTAAAGTTGGAATTCGTGAAAACTCGATTGATGGATGAACACAACAAACGAACTGGTATGACGTCATCAAACAAATCATGTGAACCAAGTGCAATGAATGCAAAGAGCAAAAAGAAGCAACTCATTTGTTATGGATGCGGTAAAGTTGGGCACATAAAATCCAAATGTAGATTCCAAAAGAATCAAAAGAAAGGTTCAAACAAAGCAGGCGATGCTAACCCAGCTATGATGTGTGCGGTCATGAACGAACAAGCAAAATCATGCAAAGCAGAATCAACGATAAAAGCGTGCACAGCACAACAAAGCAGTGACGTAGCACAAATCAAGTTTGTGTTGGATTCTGGTGCGACGCAGCACATGGTGAATAACAAACGATACTTTGATCATTTGGAGAACGTCGATGAAATCGAATTTTCAATTGCAAAGAAGAATCAATGCATTTCTGCCAAACAACAAGGAGAAATTGCTGTGAAGACATTTCATGCTGGTGATTTTTCGAGAAAAACAATTCAAAATGTTTTTTTAGTCAAAGACTGTAATTTGATGTCGATTCCAAGCTTGACAAAGAAAGGCTATCGCATAGCTGTGAAGACATTTCATGCTGGTGATTTTTCGAGAAAAACAATTCAAAATGTTTTGTTAGTCAAAGACTGTAATTTGATGTCGATTCGAAGCTTGACAAAGAAAGGCTATCGCATAGTTTTTGAAGGCGATTATGCTTATGCATCGGTCAAAGGCGAAATGCAATTTGTGGCGCATACAAATGGCAGATTGTACAAAGTTGTCATGCACATCGATCATGATGTTTTTGCTGGTATCTCAGGTGAGAACAACTTAAATAAAATTTCGCAAAGTTTATGGCATTTCAGAATGGCACATTTGAATGCAAAAGACATGGGAAAATTGTTCAATCGCAATATGGCCAAAGGATTAGAGCAAGTGAAATTAAATTTTGAATCGAAGTCTTGTGAATCATGTGTTTATGGAAAACAAACACGAACACCTTTTCCACCGAATAAGATGTGTCGTTCAAAACGTGTTTTGGAAATGATTCACAGCGATGTTTGGGGACCAATGGCAGATGAAGCGTATGACGGTTCGAGATACTTCGTTTAATTCACTGACGATTTTTCAAGAGTTTCAATGGTTTATTGCATTAAACGAAGAACTGAAGTGCTAGAAAATATAAAGAATTTGTTGCTATGGCTGAAGCATTTCATGGTCAGAAAGTTGCGAAATTTAGAGCGGACGGCGCTGGTGAATATGAATCGCATGAAATGGATGCATTTTGTAAATCAAAGGGAATTCAGCGCGTGTATAGCATTCCATACAATCCAGAAATGAATTCGGTGGCTGAGCGATTGAATCGTACACTTGAAGAAAAAGCAACGACTATGCTTTTAGCAAGTGGTATGGACAAAAAGTTTTGGAGCGAAGCGATTCAAACGGCGAATTACATCAAAAATCGATCACCGACAAATGCTTTTGGTGAACAGTTTAAAAACAAGACACCAGCTTAAATTTGGTTTAAACAGAAACCAAATTTGTCACAGCGACAGCGATGATGAATCAACGTTATGTGGTGATGATGCTAATTCATTCAACAGTTGTTTTAATGAAAATGATGCATGGGAGAATGATATCCACAGCACAAATTTGGAAGGTGCTGGTAACCACAATTCGTCGATCCACAGCACAAATTCGGATTGTGTTGGTAACCGCAAAATGTTGAACACGGTGCAAATGAGGAATGCATCGGTGAAAACAGTGATAATGTCTACGACGCTAGTGGAAGTGGCATGGGCAACAGCGACGGCAATATTCTTCGCCGAAGCGGACGAAATCGTCGAACACCATATCGATATGGTGATTGGCTTACTGAAGGCGCAAATTTCGCATTATCGGCTGAACACTTTGTTGACAACAATCCAAATTCAATTGCTGAAGCGAAAACAAGAGATGATTGGTACGAATGGAAACGGGCCATTGATAGTGAATACCAATCGTTAATCAAAAACGGAACTTGGATTGAATGTGATTTGCCCAAACGTCGAAAAGCAGTCACTAACAAATGGGTGTTCAAGTTGAAGTTTAAAGCAAATGGTCAAATTGAAAAATACAAGGCTCGACTTGTAGCACGTGGTTTTAGTCAAAAGTTTGGATTTAATTATAATGGACTTACGCTCCAGTAGCAAAATTAGTCACAATGAAAATTTTGCTAGCGATTGCAAATCAATATGACATGCACGTTCATCAAATGGACGTAAAGTGTGCATTTTCGAATGGTGAGTTATCCGAAGAAATTTATGTGGATCTCCCAGAAGGATTCAGAAATGGTAATAAAGTGTGTAAGCTAAAGAAAACAATTTATGGCCTGAAACAGGCATCACGTGCATGGAACGAGAAGTTCAATGAATTTATGATCCAAATTGGATTCAAGCGCTGCGAATTGGATCATTGTCTATACGTGAAAGTGCAAAATGGAGTCACTTGCTACGTTCTGCTGTACGTCGATGATACACTCATTTTCTGCAGGGACATAAAAGTGATCAACACAAAGAAGCGAATGCTGGCAAAGAAGTTCGAAATGACTGATGTTGGTCAAGTGAATTCGTTTTTGGGCATGCACATCGAACAAGACATTGAAAATGGTACAATTACCATGAATCAGTCGCGATATTTGGAAAATGTCTTGGAAAAATTTGACATGAAAAATTGCAAACCACGATCAACTCCAATGAAAAAGAGTTTGCACATTGAAAAAGGCGACAAAGACAATTGCTCGGATCATCCATATCGCGAGCTCATCGGTTGTTTGACGTACGCTACGATAACCACAAGACCAGATCTTTGTTCAGCTGGTTATTTCAGTCGATTTCAAAGTTGTTTCGATGATCGTCACTTTAATCATGCGAAGCATATTTTGCGATACATTCGTGAAACAGTCGATTTGAAAATGGTTTACACAAAGCAAGATTATACAGAAACATTAGTTGGCTACAGTGACTCCGATTGGGGTGGTGACAAAAACGACGGAAAGTCAACATCAGGCTACGTATTTAAATTGTTTGGAAATACAATCAGCTGGGCATCACGAAAAAAAAAACAACAGTCAATTTATCGTCAACTGAAGCTGAATATGTTGCACTGGCCGAAGCGATTTGTGAACTCAAATGGATTCGAAAATTGCTGATTGAATTGGGCATCAAATATAATGAGCCAGTGGTGATTTTCGAAGACAATCAGTCGTGCATCAGTATTGCTGGCGATTTAAAAGAAAGGAAGCGAATGAAGCATTTGGACATCAAGTACAATTTCATAGAGATGTGCAATGTCGTTACTTTGAGTAATCACGAGTACCCGTTACTTTTGATGCAAAAACCAGTTACTTTTTATTCGTTACAAAGTAATCATTCACTTTTTAACGAGAAGAGAGAACAGTACGACTACCTATCTAACCACATAATTGTTACTGGTGAATTTGTATATATGACTCGTAGAATTCTGTTGATTTTGGAATATACTTTCATTAAGAAAAAGACTTATTTTTCAAAATATGTTTTTATTATGCGAAAAAAAACAACCGATATCTATTAATTCACTTTTTAATATAAATTTAAATATAAAATAAAAATTAACTCTACGATCTATTCATACATAATTCAAAGACTAGAAATAAAAGAACGCTAAAAAGAAATTTAACTAAATTATAAGATAAAATCTTGATTAGCATTCAAAAAAATAATTTTTTCAAAATGTTTGGACTTAATACGACAACGCCTATCAGAAAATATTTGCCCACTTTTTGAAATATTCTCTCCGAAGGCACAGAAGTTGCCACTATTGAAAGGTGCTTTTTGGCTAACCTTGCTAACCGTGGGTATACCAGCTCCCTTGTTTGCAACGGGCACAAACTTTAAATCAATAACTGTTGGCAACTTGATTTCATATAGTTTGAAACTAAACGCATATTTAGAAAATAAAACTCAAACAGGCAACACAAACATTAACATACAACTCATACAACTGCTGTGAACTTGTGTACTATACTTTTGATATGTTTTTCTCGTAGAAATCTAGCAGTAGTCCATCTCTTTTTTTGTAAATATACGATTGCTGACCAACCAATTTCACAACGGCACGGGAAAACGAGAGAAAAATCGTCGTCTATTTTAATACTTACTCTCTTCACCTTGCATAATTTCCAATATATCAATAGTCTCTACACAAAACAATAACCAAAATATTCGTACCATGCAAACATGATACACTCGTAAAAGAATAAAAAGTAACGATGAGTAACGATAAGTATTTCATTAGAGTAATCGTTACTTCGGGTAGTTGCATGTAACGGGTATTGAATACCGAATAGTTACTACCCGCACACTTCTACAATTTCATTCGAGATGTGATTGCAAAAGGCGAAGTTTGTATCGAATACAAACCAACAAATGAACAATTAGCGGACATCATGACAAAAGGGCTTGGAAAGAG
Source organism: Nephrocerus scutellatus (assembly GCA_947095585.1). Lineage (NCBI taxonomy): Eukaryota > Metazoa > Arthropoda > Insecta > Diptera > Pipunculidae > Nephrocerus > Nephrocerus scutellatus. Next base: position 57,421,916 of record OX352762.1, on the reverse strand, counting down.
ACTTTTTATGAAGCATCGTAAAGATTTAAATTTAATTTGATGTCATTATTATTCATTAATATTTAACGTAAAATTCAGAAGTTTAGTTTTTGCAATTACAAATGAACACAGTGGTTTCATAAAATTAAGAGGCGGTGTTAGAGTATGTAATTTATATGTACACTATGAACGAGCCTTACGCTCTATTTTACTTTTCTGTTCTTTTCACCGCATCGAACACACCTTGTTTTTATCTCTCTTCTTTTCTGAACGTTTAAGTTAAAACATTAAAAGTTTATTCTTTCATATATTTAATAATACTAATCGTTTTATTTTAATTGCTTTGTCTTCGGATCTTCTCAATCGTAACATAGTCGTCATGGTCGGGGCTACCCGCCAGCCATTTCCAAGCTGTTCCTATGAGATTTATGTATCTTTTTAGATGTCGCGGTTTGATTTTACGTATAAGGCTTTGAATTTGTTGAGTTTCATATTTGAGGTAGGAATAGAGGCAATGGTTTCTGTGAGCAGTAACTATTGGGATGATTTCGTCTAGTCTGTTTTCGTACTGGTCCAGGTCGATTATGTGTATTAATTTGAAGTTCCCAGTCTGAAGTCTTGCGTGTCCTGTATGTATCGTCACTATTTGAGAATTCGTGAAGTCCAGTATTTGGATTTCGCCACTGTTGTAGTGGAGAAGGTACCTGAAAAGACAGATCAACTTTTTATATTTTTTTTGTGTATAATTTTGCCTGATTCAGTCAAAACTGTAGTATTTTTGACTTCCTTAACAATTTCCTTCCGATATCCAATTGTCCGTTTAGAGCCAATTCTTTTGTTATGTCTAGTATAGATAACTTCACCTGGAGAATATTTCTGGATTGGTTTCCTCTTTTTGTTATGGTAGTGGATGTCCTTATCTTTTTTCTGTTTAAGCTTATCGATATTTTCGGAGCGAACCTTTTCAAACTGATCTGGGTCTATATTTGGTGTGCGTCCAAGTAAGAGTTCTATGGGTTTCTTGCCTGTCGTTGAATGTATAGTAAAGTTATATTCATTGACAGCCCGTTCGAGGAGTTGTTTGAAAGAACGTTGGTGTCCGTCGGCTTTCAGACATCTCATTATTTCAGCCAGAGTTGAATGAAAACGTTCTACTTGTCCGTTAACTTCACTCTTGTAAGGAGGGGTACGAAATATTTGATGTGGAGGTCGTCTTCAAGCATTGACAGTATTGAAGCTGAACTCAATGATTTCTCATTATCGATAACGACGATTTCGGGTACGCCAAAGTAAAATACGATATCTTGTAGTGGTCGTTTTATATGCTCGACCGCTCGAGACTGAAAAATCTTAGCTATGGCAAACTTTGTAAATTTGTCGACAGTGGTGAGTACAAGGTGTTTTTCAGTGGAGAAAATGTCGATGTGGAGTGTGTGACCAGGATAATTAGGAATGGGGTAGGCTGTAATTCTACTTTGTTTGGTTTGCGGTCGTATTTATTTTCTTTGCAGATGGAACACTGACCTACTATTCTTTTTATCTTAGCAGCCATTCTTGGAAAGTAATACTTCACACGCGTTCCTATGTGCCCTTCTGTGTTCGCTGCAAATTATTCCATTCTGTTGATCTTCGTTTTCTACGTCTTGTGCGATGGTTTGGGTGAAACGAACCTGATAATTTTTAAAGTGGATAGGATAGATTTCTTGTATTGCGCCCATAATGGCTTCTGAAGTAGACAATCCATTTACGACGTGAGGGTTAAGATATCTTTTTAATATTTGGGTAAGATCGGATTTTGTGTAACTTTGTTTGGATAAAATATGTCTAGTGTTTTGGGAGAAGAAAGTTTTTTTCTGTTAGCTATTTTCTACACCGATTTTTATGATTGGTTGCGGAATACATTGACAGGGGACTCTACTGGCGGGTATTAAACCACGAGAAGAACGTTCGTCGCTGTGGAGAGTTGGTATGAATGAGTTTATTTGTCCTAATTTTGGTGGTCTGGACAGACAATCTGCTACGACGTTTTCCTTTCCTGGTTTATATTTTAATTGGTAATTGTACTCTTCGAGTATTGCTTTCCAGCGCTTGAGTTTACTATTTGTGTTTCTATTGCTCAGTGCGTATGTTAAAGGTTGGTGGTCTGTAAATATGTTGACTTTCCTGGATCCGTAGAGGTAATTACGCAAAGCATTTAATGTCCATATTATTGCCAACATTTCCTTCTCGTTGGCGGCGTAATGTTCTTCTGTTTGGGACAGGGTGCGTGAAAGAAAGGTAATGGGTTTGTTGTCTTGGGACAAAACAGCGCCACTAGCAAAGTTTGAGGCGTCTGTTGTAAGATCAAAATCTTTTTCGAAATTTGGGTGGTGCAGTAGGAGAACTTCTTTAGAGATAAGTTCATTTTTCAGGTTGTTAAAAGTGGTAATCTCGACATTGACGAATTCGATGGGTTTCATTTTTGATACTTTCTTGGAAACGCGTCCATCTTCCCCTCTCAAAAGGGCTGTCAGGGGTTTCGCAAGTTTGGCGTAGTCTTGAATAAAACGTCTGTAGTAACCTGACATCCCTAAGAAGGAGCGTAATTCTTTGAGGTTTTGCGGGGGAGGAAAGTCGATTATAGCTTGAACTTTTTTCGGGGTAGGTCTAATTCCATCCATTCCTACGTCAAATCTTAAGAATTCTATTTCTGTTTTTAGGAATTCGCATTTATCCAACTGTACTTTTAAATTTGCGTGGGTGCCGTGGCTCAGTGGTAATGCACATGGCTGCTGCGCAGGAGGTTCAGGTTCGAATCCCAGCAACACCAAAAGTATTTTTCACGGTGTCCCACCTCTCGCGAATGGGTGACAAACGTTCCGAGAGTAATTAATACCTTGTCACGGAAAGCTTCTCAATTCGCCGTTCGGATCCGGCCTTAAATTTTAGGTCCCTCCCATTTGTGTCCAAAAAATTAACAAGTGCAGCACAAATGGTCGCGAGAAGTTAGGCCTTGGACCGTAATGGACTGTCGCGCCAAATATTATTATTATTATTACCTTTAAATTTGCGATCTCAAGTGTTCGAAATACTCTTTCTAAGTTTTCGAAATGCTCACTTTCGTCTTTCCCGAATATGATGATGTCGTCGATGTAAACGTAACATCTCTTTGCGAGGTGTTCTCTAAGGATATCATCGAATGCTCTTTGGAAAATCGAAGGAGCGTTATTTAGTCCGAAAGGTAACCTTACAAATTCGAACTTACTATGATTTATTGAAAAGGCTGTCTTCTCTACATCAGATTCCTTGAGAGGAATCGCAAGGTACGTAATTATTTTTATAGAAAATTTAATTTTACAAATTTTCAAAATTATGCTATGAAGTTATAAATTATTACTCTTTCGATAGTAATAAACAAATTATTTCTTGGAATTACATTTCACTGTATTTATGGTGAAATGCAAGGTGTACTATATGTAGGACGTCAGGCAAATAAACGTCTATGAAATCTTGTATTTCAGGGATTTTTCATTCTTGGTTTTCTTCAAGATGATGAAGAATTTGCAAGAAAGGTGGACGACATTACAATATTTCCACCGAAAAATGCCTGTGGGGAGTTAAGATTCCGGTGGGGAGGAATTGGTTTCATCAGTAACTGACCAGGTTCTCAGTTACAAGCTCCTGCCGAAATAACTTGCAACCATGGTATTTATGATGAATATTCGTCTAATGATGACATTCCCTTATCGAACTTATCAAAGCCGGCACCTGATACTTCAACACAGTCTTCTAAGAAGCCACAAAAGAAGAAAAAGAAGAAGAAAGACTTACCAGCCCATTACAATCTCTTTTGGAGTTATTTTATAAATTTTTGGATGGCGAGCTTTTTGAACTTATTCTTAGCGAAAGCAACAAATATATATCAAAAAAAAACAGGCACCGAAACATAGAATTATGAGAACTCAAAGCCTTTGTTGGAGTTTTAGTTCTAAGTGGAAGAAGGTTGGGATATGTAAACTAGTTTGAACCTTACCAACGCGCATTCACGAATTTTAGCACCATATATGCGGAACACAGGGTTGGTGCTGGAGTGGTTCTTGAATATGCAGATGATTTGAGAAAAAAATAGCTAATAAGCAAGTTTCATCTGTTTTTCGGCAATTTCTTTACATCAGTGGAACTAGTAGAACTACTAGCCCAAAAAAAACTTGTTCGCTACTGGTACTATTCGTGAAAACCGAATAGTGCAGAACCAATAGGTCTCGTTCAAGAGGGAGAAAAGAGGTTCTTACGACTTTAGATAAATCCAGGGCCAAAATACAATCATCGTAAAATGAGAATGGAATGAAAAGAAGTGGTACTGTTCGCTTATCACTCATTGCATCGATCTTTCCATGGAGGCGACTTAGGCCAACTAAGTTTTAGAATGAAAATCGCAGTAGGAATGTTGATGTAGAATAAGAAATCGCCTTCTTATGCATGGAATGGAAAGAAGTGGTACTGTTCGCTTATCACTCATTGCATCGATCTTTCCATGGAGGCGACTTAGACCAACTAAGTTTTAGAATGAAAATCGCAGTAGGAATGTTGATGTAGAATACGAAATCGCCTTCTTATGCATGTGGACGTCCATCAGCTTCCGATGGAGCAAAAAATTTCCATAAGAAATAAAATCATTCTGTCATCGTACCATATATGCCTAACGTCCTATATTTAGGACGGCCGCCGTTTTGGAAATATATGTATGAAATTTTTAAAAATGTGTAAAAACTGTTTTATTTTCACCATATTATTACGAATATAAAAAAAAAATATTTTTATAGTTTCAGAAAAGTTTAGGCATATCTGGGTTAAGTGGAATTTTAATATTAGGATGAATGTTCATGTGACTTTCATTGGTGTGTATTACTGCTCTGAGCTCAGTCAAAGTGTCATTTCCTAAAATACCATCGAACGTTACTAGGTTTGTAAGAATAAAGAATTTAATCTTGTTACAATTGCCGAATAAATCAATTAAAGCATGGTGTATAATTTTCACTTTACCGCAAACAGAATTAGCGAAGAAAGGTTTTTGGTTGTGGATGGGATTTCTTATGTGCCGTGATTGCACATAGTTCTTGTTAGATCCGGTATCAACAAGAAATTTCACGTTTCCTATGCTTCCCTTTTTATGTTCGAAATAAGGAAGCGAAGAGTTCTTTAATCTAAAAAATTAATATCGTCTAGTTCAACTGTTTGGTCAAAGTCAGGATTTTCTATTGATTCGATGTATTCGTCTAGAGTCTGTTCGTCTTGGGGTGGATCTGCCAACCTGTATGCATCTTGTCCTTCCGCTTCGTTTTCCTCGTAGTTGTTTTCAATGGTGGAAACTCTCTGTTGTTTATGTGGTGGGTGCACTTGGTTTGATTGTGGGTGGTGCGTCCTTTTTTGAGCAATTTGAAAGTTCTCAGGGCGATTTTTATAGTTTACTTGCCTGGAATGGATGCTTCTATCCACGTCCATTGGTATCGGTCTTGGTTGAGGTCTAGGTGGCATTTGGCGGTTATAATCGAGGTGCTGTGGCTGTCGATATCATGGAAAGTACGGTCGAGGTGCTGAGAAGTTCGGTCGAGGTGCTGAAAAGTTCGGTCGATGTTGGTGTTGAGGGTTGTGTAACAATTCTGGGGAAAAATTACTAGGCGTAGGAATTGGGTTAACTTTTTGTCGAGGCATACCATTTCTTGCAGGTATTGGTGGTGGAATGTAAGCCATGCGTATCATGTTATGACTATTATTCGCGTACTGAGTACGATAGTCGACATTCTGCAGCTTCAGGCATAGATGCAAAGCCTGCGGTAGATCTACGGGTTCTCTTATGCTGAGGAGCCGTGGAAGATCACCTCGCAGTCCTCTTACGAAGTTATCTAATTCTTTATTGCGATACGATTGAGTCATGTTGTTGAGGGACTCATTGCCCATCTCCATGCATGACAGCTTATTCAAAATTAGTGACAGGTGATAGTAAACTTTTTGGTAGAACTCCTGCACGTTCCCTGGAATGAGTGTGGTCATTTGATATTCTAATGTCCCTAAATCTCGTTTATCCGCGTAATGTAACGTTAAGCATTTAGGAATTTTTTGTCATTAAATAATTGGCATGAAATTTATAATGTTTTTTCCATTTTTATGATCCCTTAATATAGTTGATCCCAGCTTCCATTAGAAATTTACTCCATGATTGTGCAGTTTATTGTATTTAAATTCCGTAAGAAGTTACCCGCATAATATACCCTGCTGATGTCAAATATAAAAAGTTTGGATTGCTTATCAAAACTCAAACCCCATACCATAGTCCATTATATCTCAAAACAGTTTTGGAAATTAAAGTAAACTAAAACATTGTGGTTGTAACAAAACTAGAAAACAGATAACCCAAGCCACCAAGCTTTTTTCTGTTATTTTCTACTCAATAAATTTTATTATTCTTGTTTTACAAACAAAAAATGTTTGGTTAATCGTAATTCTTGTTATAATTTATCTATTTTTTATTTATGTTTACTAAAATATCAAAATACTATATCATTATAGTGCCAGATACCGTTGTTGACAAGTGGTAGACATCAGTTTCAGTTTACAAGGGTTATCGACTGAGATCATATTTATCAGTAATTTAACTCATTTTTCAACTGTATTGAGTCTCAATGGGTTAAATAAATAACGGGCGCATAAATAAAAAATAAATAAATAAAGTAATTGTGGGCTTAGTGGAAATGAGCATGGCTACTGAGCAGGGGGTTCGTGGTTCGAATCCCAGTAACACCAAACAGTGTCGCGAATAGGTGACAAACGTTCCGAGTGTAATAACTTGTCACGGAAAGTTTCTCAATTCGTCGTTCGGATCCGGCCTTAAATTGTACATCCCTTCCATTTGTGTGCAAAAATATACATGCTCAGCACGAATGGTTGCGAGAAGCTAGGTCCTGGACCGCAATGGTCTGTTGCGCCGAATATTATTATTATTATAAATAAAGTAATTATATATTTTGTATTATTTAATTTTAATTTTGTTAATCCAATAAGCACCTTTATTGTCAGGGGAACACTTTGAATGAAATTTCGGAAGTTTTCGTTTATTCATTCCTCGCAAGAATAGAATATTAATCTCGGAATTTTCAGAAAGAAAGAACTTGCTTAGAAGTAAGACATAGAACTTGGACAATCGTTTCTTTACAGCAGCCTTTTTTCCTCGCGGTAGAAAAAGTCTACAAATTGAGTCTTAGGAGCTTAACGAAAAATGTATGGCTGGTTTTTGTAGTTTTATCCGCGTCTGACGCTGCTTAATTTTGATATTCGGTCGAGAACCAATTTAGAATTCGATGACAACACCATCTATAAAAATTTGATAGTGACCGGCCCCAGGGTCATAAGGCTGTAAAGTTGTTTTATTTTATGAACAACTTTGCTGTAAGAACTTAAAAGAAGATTAAGATTCTAGATACTCAGTCGATAGCTGACTCGTCCGGCGAATTGCCTGGTTAACGAGTACCCAAAAGCCGGGGCTCCGTAGGGCGTCAGATACCGAAAATAAGAGGAATAGTCGTCGGGTTTACTGTAAGATTACGAGTGATTTTATTAAGAAAATATTCCTTCTTTTATACAAAAATATTGGATTGTTTTCGACCATATATCGACTCTTGCATGCCTATTCATCTCATGCACCGAGTGTGCTATTAAAGAATACGTATGGGTTATTTTTGTTGGCTATTTTTTTGCATGCACCAAGTATATTATTGATTTGTATATTCTTTTATTTTCATGCACCGAGCGTGCTATTAATGAATGCATATTAAGTTTTGTATTTTGCTTTACACTTTGTGAGTCGATGTAGGGTCGAAAGCGTTGTATGTTTTTAGGCATGTTATTCATGTGGTCGTTTGTGCGATCCCTCACACCACCCTTCCTGGGGAAAAAAGGAGAAATTATGACACAACTTTTCCGCGCCACTTATACAATAAGGGATCTCAAAAATTTTCACAATGTTAATTAATAATACTTCTTAATTACTAGGGCATTTTAAAGTAATTTTAATCTTTATTATTTTCATCTGTAATTATAGTACTTATTCCTAACGTTATCTATTTTATTAATTTTTCTGGATATATCCTAGTACTTAAATTGTTACAATTCTTTTATTCTATTATTAATTCTAATACTTATTCTAAACCGGTTTTTTCTAATCTGCATCTCTCTCCTTACTTTTATTTTTTTTTGTGAAGAGAAAAGAGAAAAAAAAATATTTTAGTCTTAACTGAATAAAAATTGTTTTAATATATGCACATAAAATTTCTTCTATCGGTTTTTATGGACCTTCGTTTTCTTGCCCTCATATTTGATTACGCAGTTTACTCCTTCATCAGATAACACTTCATATGTCCCTATGTAAATGGGATCCAATTTTCTTCTATTTTCGTTTCTCAACAAAACTAAACTACCTACTTCAAAAGTAGTTTGTTTACTTCTAGCCTTCCTGTCGTAATCAATTTTTCTATAGTTTTTTCTGTCTAGAAGTGTATCTCTCGTATCTCTATGAGCGATTTGTAACTTTTCTCTTAAGTGAATTACGTAATCTTCTTAGTTGTATCTTGGTTCTATATGTCTGGTTAAGTTTGAAGGTAATTTACATCGTCGACCGAATACTAATTCAAATGGTGTATACCCTGTTTCTGTATGTACTGAGTGACATACCCACAAATCCCCAAACATCTAAAAACATATTCTAATGTATATAATCAATTAACATCCCCAAAGCTTATGACTCTGCAGCTGCGTGCTTTATATTTAATTTATGATCTATTAACATTCCAAAGCTTTTGACTCTGCAGCTGCGTGCTTTATACTTAATTTATGATAATTAATTAATTTAACATTCCAAAGTTTATGACTCTGCAGCTGCGCATACACGTTGCGTATGGACAATATAGAATAAAACCCTAATTAATTTCTCGCGTAGTCTTGCATACTGCTCCGGATGCAGAATCGTTTGTTTATTCAGGTGGCCAGAATCGTAGCTGTACCACTCGTTCATTTAAATCTATTTATAACTTAATAGTCTACACGCGCTTTGTATCTTGGCTTTCGGAGTCCATATGCAATACGCATGATTCTTTGGCAACCGAGGTTTCTGTATAAATTAGAATTGTAAGATCAGATTTAATTCAGATTTAGTTCAACCATCATACAATAAAGTTCACTACGTTTCATTGTGGTAAAAGTTTTGTGTTTTTATTTCTAAGTCTCACTCTGGCGAGTTGGCCGAAGTTAAAATTACATTTTTTGTAGAATAACTTCAAGCAAGTTACATTTTCGGCGCAGTCGGTAGGATACCAATTGTTTCGTTCTTTCGTTCTATTAAAACGCGAATGAACATCGTGCAAAATATATAAATGAATAAATGAATATAAATCACAAAAAATTACAAGGCGAATGAAAATCGTTTAAATTTGTGTAAATAAATCACAAAAAATTAATTGCAAGTGAAAATTGCGAACATTAATTACAAAAATTATTTACAAAAAATATTTTGCAAGTGAAAATTGCGAACATAAATTGCATAAGAAAAGGAAAATAACATAAATATCTCGAAGTGGAATTAAAATAAAACAACAGCTCACATAAAATTAAATATTTAAATAAATTATAAATAATATTTTTAATAACTAAATAAACATAATGGAAATAAAAAAGGACATAATTGTGAAAACCCTCAAATCAATAAGACCATTTAATGGAAGGAAAGAAGATCTGGCGCAATATATTAGGAGCATCGAGTCAGTGAGCGGCTATCTAAACGAATTTGGATAAGACGAGCAGCGGTAGTGTTAAGGAATATTATAAAAATATAAATAATCCGTTGTGTAGAATTAAAGACCATATATGTCTCTGGCAACTCTGTCAAGATAATAGCAAGTGTGCTTAAGTCAGTGTTATTTTAAAAACTTTAAAAATCATATTTATTCGCGCGTAATAAACGCGAAATTATCTTCACAATTGTGTACAGTGTAAACTATCACGGTCATCTGAAATTCTCACCGGAAGATCAATCAGTGCAAACGTAAGCAGAATCCTTATTTCTCAATTTGCCTGGTGATCAATTGACAGCGACTGCGGTGCTCCAGCGCTCCGCGGACCTTGTGGAGCCGGTGGAACCCAAGCTACCATCAAAAGCTCCAAACACCTAAGCTTTCTAGCCCAGATTCATTAGGATTATCACAGACAACAACCACCAGATGTGCTTAACTGCCTAAAGGTATGCTCTGTTTTTCATGACCTACGTGAAAAATGAGTGTATTAAGATCGCCTCCAGGGGCTAACTCTACCCGACTGGAAAACAACTTATTTTACCTTGCCTCAAAACTAACTTCAACGACAGCAACACTAACATCAACAACCATTACAACTGCAAGTGCATCATCGTTCAATACAACGACCACACTAATTTCAAGTAACACCAACACTATAACTACACCCACAACAAATACATCTCTAACCGTCATAACGGACGACCCCACCACAAAACCTAGCGCAACGCAATCAAAAAGAAACAGGGCATCCCCCGAAAAAACTAATCAAAGCAAACATAAAAACTCAAAAATCAAAATACCCTAAAAAACTACTGAACCTGAAAGCTTGCCCCAAAAAAACGTCCAAGAAAATTACAAGACCAAGTCGCCGAAACCCCCGCCAATATATGTTCAAGGCGTACGATATATACATCTCCTCATTGACACCCTTAACTTAACTACTTCAAATGACACATACGAATTAAAAGTCTTACAAAACAATGAAATAAAAATACAGTCCACCGACTCCATAACATATACAAAAATAGTAAAAGTACTTAAACTCAAAAACACACAATATTATACATTTAAACCCAAGGAACAGCGTAACTTTAGAGTCATGCTACGTAAATGCACCACTCCGCGGACCAGGAGGAAATCAAAAAAGAACTAAACGAATATGGACACAGCGTTGCTAACATACACAACATTTTACTACGAGGAACTAAAAAGCCCCTTTCAATATTCTCCATTGAACTTGAAAATAATAAGAACAACAAAGACATATATAACATAACTCACCTTATGCACTGAAAGATATCTTTCGAACCACCTTATTAAAAAAGGTCCATCCCCCAGTGCATGAATTGCCAAAAATACGGTCACACAAAGAACTTTGCTCACTCGAACCAACCTGTGTGAAGTGCGCCGGAAAACACAGGACGACTGAATGTACTTTATCTCCGGATTGCAATAACTTAAAATGCGCACTTTGCGGGAAACCACACACCGCAAACTATAAGGGTTGCGAAGTATATAAAACTCTAAAGGTACAAAGATATCCGGAACTAAGGAAAAAAACGCTCGATGACCAGACCTCAGAAGTTAAAAACCCTGACAAAACCAAAACTGTCTCCAGCATGGTCCAACCTTCCACAACATATGCTTAGGCAATTAAAAGCAATACAATTCCTGCTGTAAAAAATAATACTCCCCCTACAAACAGCAATCAGGAACCCAGGAACAATACACTTTCGACAAACAATAAACAGGAAAACTCGACAAAATCCTCAGATGACCTATCCGAAATCAAAGAAATGATGAAACAACTAATATCACAGATCTCTAATATGATGAACATACTAACATTATTAATGACTAAAATAAATAATGGACAGTAATTTAAGCCTTAAAATCGTCATATGGAACTCAAATGGACTAATCCAAAATGCTCTAGAAGTAAAACAATTTATCAAAAACAACTCAATAGACATCCTTTGAATTTCAGAAACTCACTTCACAAGCAAGAGTTTTCTAAAAATTCCCAGCTTTAAAATCTTCCACACAAACCACCCTAGTTGACGACCTCACGGCGGAACCGCAATTATAATTAGACAAGATATCAAATTCCATGAACTAGAAGAATACAGAATAGACTATCTACAAGCGACAACCATCCAAATCGAGGACACACAAGGACCCCTTACAATATCTGCACTATACTGCCCAACAAAGTTCACAATTAGTACCTTGGAGTATACTGAATACTTCAAATACCTGGGGCCACGTTTTATCGCAGGTGGAGACTTTAACGCAAAGAATACAGACTGGGGATCAAGACTAACAAACAAAAAAGGAAGAATTCTCATGGATGCTCTGAACAGGTGCAACTGTACATTTTTAAGTACTGGAGAACCAACCTATTGGCCCACTGACACCAGAATAACTCCTGACCTCTTAGACTTCTGCATAACTAAGAACATTAACTTAAATCAACTAACAATAAAAACTTGCCTTGACCTTTCCTTAGACCACTCACCAATCATTATTAAATATCTCAAAAACGTAAGACTGCAAATTAAAATGCCACTCTTGACTAACCACAACACCGACTGGGATGCATACCGACAACTTGTTGACGAAAATATTGAACTAACAATTCCGCTAAAAACCAATCAAGACCTTGAGCGTGCAATAATTCACCTCAACGATACTCTTTTCTCTGCCGCACTAAAATCAACGTCAGAGTTAAAACAACGAAATAATGCTACTTTCACGTCGAAAAAATAAGACTAAAAATCAAAGAAAAGCGAAAATTTAGGAAAATTTGGCACACTACTAGATCACCGCTTGACAAAGCAAACTACAACAAATCGACGAAAGAACTAAAGGCTATCATCAAAGAGGACAACAACAGTTGTGATGGTGTACGTTTGGGTCATCGGACCAACCTAAAAACACTTACGTCACTCTACTTGCACAATTCCCGTGTAAACCACTAAGTTCGTTGTCACCACCGATAATAGAACATGCGTCGTCTCAATTTAGCACAGATATGGATTGGTAAATGCGAACCGAGACTTCTCGTCGGCCATGGCATGAAAACCTGTGTCTTTCCGAAAAGGAGCTGGTCGAGTGTACAAGTCGGTTAAGGCTACAACAAAGTCAGCAACATAAAACGAAGACAAATTAAAGACGAAAGTCAATTTTGACAAATAAAAAAAAACTTAGAAAAATTTCGAGAAAAAGGAAAGGAAGAACAAATAATCATCAAGGGAATCACTAGGCATAACGGAAGGCGCAGAGAGGAAAAGGCGAGGTCAGGAACAGGAGCCAACCAAAAGTCGCATCATCAGTCCTCGTTGGAAACAGAGGATCACCACGATTACGATGGATTAATTGTGGCAACAAGAAAATAAGAAGCACGAAGGAAGTTCTTTGCAACCACCTCCAACCTCACTTTTCCTCTCTGCGTAAGTACCTATAACATCAAAGTATAAAATTTAATTATATTGAATGTGCCGCTCGACGCGTCCATGCTCGCCACGCACGGGGCATGGAAAAGCCCTCGGTTTCTCCTTGTCCTCTTACATTGGGTCTTCAGCAATCCGCCCTACCATAGAAGTTTCCGCAACCGGTATCCGTTCCATTTATATAAGCACATGTTTAGTGGTATTTCAACCAACATGAAGCATCAACTTAAATAATTTCAATTACAGTTAGCCTAAATCAGTATACATATAAAACACACACACACCTAATTATAAAAATAAACCCGCACAAGCCGCATATACTCAGTATTACTTAATTATTTTTACCTTATTCATATGAACATTATCTCTATACACATATAAAACACACACACACCTACTTATAAAAATAAACACGCACACGCCGCATATACGTAGTATTACTTAATTATTTTTACCTTATTCATATGAACATTATCTCTATACACATATAAAACACACATACACTACATTAACTTACCCTTACTTAACTATATTACCTTATTCATATGAACCTTATTTCCATATATATACAATACACACCTACACTACATTTACTTAGCCTTACTTAATTATATTACCTTATTCATATGAACCTTATCTCTATATATATATAATACACACCTACACTACATTTACTTAGCCTTACTTAACTATACTACCTAATCATATGAACCTTATCTCTCTATATATATAATACACACATACACTACATTTACTTAGCATTACTTAATTATATTACCTTATGTATATGAACATTATCTCTATATACCTATAAAACACACACACACTACATTTACTTAGCCTTACTTAACTATTATACTTAATCATAGGAACACTATCACTATATATATATATATATATATATATATATATATATATATAAAAAACCGACACATAAACTACATTTACTTAGCCTTACTTAATTATATTACCTTATTCATATGAACCTTATCTCTATATACATATAAAACACACATACACTACATTTACGTAGAAGTACTTAATTGTTTTATCTTAAGCGTATGAATACTATCTATATATACAAAAAAAAAGGAAAATAAGAATAAATTTGTAACGTTTTGGCTAAAAATATGCCCAAGTAAAACAAAGGATTATTATTTGACTCAGTCTCTTCTCTCCGCAATGGCGTCCCGGGTTGGTCGGACCGGATAGCAAGGGAAGGCATTCTTCACTATAGTTGTCTCTCTATGATTTTTTTATTGCACGTAACTACAATTTTTTTTTCTGTTAATGAGGACGGTGAGTGGCTGGCGGCAAAACCCCCCCAAATCCGGCGAGCTAGCAAGAGCCGTACTAGACGTGCACGCTGCATTAGCCCCACCATACGGCATTCGGTTGTAATGCCGAGCGAAGTTTCGTCTTCGCCTCAATTCATCGGTAGTATACTGAAGGTGATAGTTCATTACAGAAAATGGCGCCCACCGTGGGGCCGACCGATCCGATGAGGTTTGACTTTAAGTTAAATTTCTTTTGTGTATGGCCTTACAATTTTTTTTTTGGGTCACTGCTAAGTTCAAGGGCCGAATTGGAGCCTTTCGGAATAGCAGGCAGTCTGCTCTTAGTGGAGGTCCTGACCAAAGGACTCCACGTTCGTCCTACGTTCTTTGCGGCCCCCAAAAACAAAAAAAAAAAAAAAACTTCACTCATTTTCATCGATTCAATCAAAAATAAATCGACACACCCTGTAAGCCTATTCGGAATGCAGCTGAACGTTCATGATGGTATGAATGTGCTGACCAGTAGGTCGAATCAGTGGTAACTTGATTTGAATTGATCAAAGGATGCGTTTATATTTTTGTGCATCCTGACAAAGGATGGACAGTAAGAATGTACTATTGGAACGCAGTGAATTGTTCAGCCTATACCTGAAACACTGACCAATAAGCGAAGTTTTTTTTGAATTATCAACTAATGGGAATGATCTTTTGGGAGGAACAGCGAATGACTGTGGTTGGGTTAAACGAGCTAATAGACAGCATTGGAATTTAGGGAATAGTTCTCTCCCTTGTTGTACCTAGCGACTAGTATCCTGATGGTTCACTGATTCCACCCAATATACCTAATGAGTTTTTTTTTACCTGGAGAGCCGGGAGAGAGAGGAACTGAGTCAAGTAAAAATTTTTTTTGAGTATAATTAAGTTCGGTAAATCGTTAAATAATAGCACATTAGCTTTAAGTATCTATATTTCATATCTTATCGGAAATTCCTTTGCTGGTCAATCATCTTATCAACGGTGATTTTCCCTTCGACAATTGCGGTGAAATTTTTTTTGGTACCAGTTAGTACATTCCCTTGTATTTAAAGTAATATATCGCCCTATAATGGCGATGAGACACAGCGGTGATAATTTACCCGTTATAGCGGATAACCCTAGTGGCGCAATCTGCAACTTGGAGATAACCGATCACTCCTTGATGGAAATCACTTCATGTGCACACATGTTTCATTCATGGGTGGAAAGGCACACAACATGTCCGGTTTGTAGAAGCGAGATTTTCATATCTTGTCGCTATTCAGTACCGGTGAAGGCACCCGTGCATGAGCTTCTGGGCGCCTCAGCAAACCCTACTGCGGTTGTAGCACAACCAGGGGACGCAACTGAACGAGGTGCGATTCCGAAAACCGGCGGACCTACAACCCGCTCGAGGTCAAGATTGACTACTTTGTTACCGGCAGATAATGTCGAAACACAGACAACTCTCGCATTTAACGATTAGCTACAGAGAGCGAACACTCATTCTAGTAATTGTCACCCGGGGCGTAATAAAAGTCCCCTCGATTTTATTCGTGTCCAGAACTTGGTCCAAGATGCGCTGGTAGCTCATCGCGACAGTACAATTCAAGAAATTCGTTCCGTAGTAGGAGAAATGATTACCGAATCATTGTCCGGTTTCATTACGAAACATAATAACCCAAATTTTCCGGTCACTCCAGCTAACTCCCCTATTAGAAGCGAACCAGAGTGGCCTGAAGACCTGCCCTTTTCAGATGTACGTGGAGGTGACAGAAAATCACGGGGGCCCAATCAGAAAGTTCATTTTTGGAACGAAGAGAATGACCCTCCTGCATTCGCACATAGACCGTCTGTTTGGTCAGGAACTTCCAATGCCCATTCTGATTCGATCGCAAAGACCATTGTCAATTGGAGGCTAAAGATTGATGGATCCAGAGATGGTATCATGGTAGCGGAATTTATTTACCGTGTAACCTCTTTGACCCAACAGTCACTTCAAGGTAATTTCCCGGCACTGTGTCAAAACATTCATGTCTTATTTGAAGGAAAGGCTCGCGACTGGTATTGGCGATACCACCGTAGCGTACGTTTCTTAGTTTGGCAAGACATTTGCGGTGCTTTAAAACAGCAATACAACGACTTTCGGACGGATTATGACATCAAAGAGGCAATCAGAAATAGAAAACAGTCCGATCGCGAATCATTCGATCAATTTCTCGAATCGATTATGACCTTGGCGGACCGACTGCAATCTGCGATGTCAGAACACGAACTAGTAGAAACCGTGCTTAGAAATCTGAAGCCAGATATTAGATTAGAATTGTTGCATTCGGATATAACCACATTATCTCATCTTCGTCGAGCATGAAGACATGAAAATTTCTTTGACGATTTCCGTCGTCACTCGAGCTTCACAAAACCCTTTCCACCGAGGCGGCTAGTATCCGAATTGGCCCCCTGCAGAAGAACACCAGAGCTATCCACGGAGAAAGAGATGGCAGCCACGCGCGAGTGCCGGTTGAGTGAGCGAAAACCATTCAAATGTTGGAACTGTGATGAGCGGGGACACGGTTATCAAGAATGCGTAAAACAGCGGCGAGTATTCTGCTACGGGTGTGGATCAGTCGATACTTATAAACCAAATTGTCATAGATGCTCGAATCCGGAAAACCGGCAGAAGGATGTTTGCAAGTACACCAGCAGGCTTCCGAAATAATTTCTTCATCTTTATCTTCTCCACCAACTGTATTAGAGACCGAAGGAGTTCCAGTTGTTAAACCAATATTGTCGTCCCATAAACCATTGCATTGGGTATTGCATGATTATAAGCTAAAGCGAACTGAATTATTTGGCAATAAGATAAGATAAGAAGTCTCGTTCCTCAATGCGTATGCATAACTTCTGGATTAGATACGGACAACCCAGAAGAAGCTAATTTCGTCCATCCTTACAATAGATTCCGACGTGAGGCCCTACGCGCAAGTTGGCCTTATGAGTTCAAAGGTTCTGGGACTACTGGACAGTGGCGCTTCGATCAGCTGCATAGGAGCTGCCCTGGCTAAGTCAGTACTCTTGGACGGTCGCAAATTAGCGAAATTCAGATCTAGTGTCAGAACAGCTGACGGTAAATCCCAAAAGGTTTGTGGTAGCTTCTGGTTGGATGTGACGTTCAAAGACGACACTCACTCCTTGGAATTCTTTGTTATCCCAGAGTTGTCTCAAGACCTTTATTTGGGAGTTGACTTCTGGAAGGCTTTCAGAGTAGCACCACAGATCGTAAGTGAACTGAATGCGCCTTCGCCTACGACATCCGAAAAGTCGACGCATGCTTGGACCGTAGCTCAGCTACGCAAACTTGAAACCGCGAAACGATTATTTCCATCATTTGAATTAGAAGGACTTGGGAAGACGAATTTAATCGAACACAGCATTGATACCAAAGATGCAAAACCAATCAAGCAAAGGCATTTTTCGATTTCTCCAGCGATTGAACAGCTGATGGGTAAAGAGCTCGACCAAATGTTAGCGCTAGGAGTTATTGAGGAATCAAGCAGTGCGTGGTCTTCGCCGGTTGTTCTTGTACGTAATCCTGATAAAGTGCGATTGTGCCTTGATAGTAAAAAGGTTAATTCAGTGACGGTAAAGGATGCATATCCACTACCGCACATAGAAGGAATTTTAAGCCGATTGCCGAAAGCTAACTGTATTTCCAGTCTAGACCTAAAACACGCCTTTTGGCAAATCCCGCTCGAAAAGTCTTCACGAGAAAAGACTGCGTTCACGGTGCCAAATCGTCCACTATACCAGTTCGCGGTGATGCCGTTTGGGCTGTGCAACGCACCCCAAACGATGTGCCGATTAATGGACAAAGTCATCCCGAATAAACTCAAAGAGAAGGTCTTTGTTTACTTGGATGATCTATTATTGGTATCGGCCGATTTTGATTCCCATATTTCGCTTTTGAAGGAGGTCGCTCTTTTGCTTCGGAAAGCAGGACTAACTATCAATGTAAGCAAAAGTAGATTCCTGTTAAAAGAGGTCAAATACCTGGGTTACATAATTGGACATGGGACCTTGCAAACGGATCCAGATAAAATTTCAGCAATCACTAGTTATCCGGCTCCAGGCACCGTTCGTCAACTTCGCCGTTTCCTAGGCATGGCAGGCTGGTATCGTAGGTTTATCGAAAACTTCGCTGATGTCTCTCACCCGTTGACAGATCTTTTGAAAAGATCCAAGAAATTTGTCTGGACAGAGGAGGCGCAATAAGCTTTTGAGGCGATTAAACAACGGCTTACCATGGCACCTTTCCTAGCTCATGCAGATTTTACTAAGTCTTTCATTGTGCAATGTGATGCGAGCCAGAGTGGGGTAGGCGCGGTGTTGGCCCAATTGAACGAACAAGGGATCGAAGTACCCATAGCCTACATGTCGCAAAAGCTGAACAAGGCTCAGCGTAATTATTCGGTTACAGAGTTGGAATGTCTCGCAGCGGTATTAGCTGTCAAAAAGTTCCGTCAATATGTTGAAGGACAGACTTTTACTATAATAACCGATCATGCCAGCTTGCGTTGGCTTATGAGACAAACTGACCTGAATGGCAGAGTCGCTCGATGGGCTCTCAAGTTTCAGGGTTATGTGTTTGATATTCAACACCGCAAGGGAAGTGCAAACGTGGTTCCAGACGCTCTTTCTCGCGTCTTTTCGGAGTCGACTAGGGATTTAGCCGCCATCGTCACAACGGATGAGTCTTTGATTGATCTGGAATCGAACGAGTTCGATTCGACCGAATACCGGGATTTACGTTCTAGAGTTTCCGGAAACCCAGCAAATTCTCCTGATTTACAAGTGATCGATAAGTATGTCTATCATCGGACCTGTTTCCTTGACGACCACCCAGAGCATGTAAAATCGTGTTGGAAGTTATTTGTACCGCAAGCCTTACGAAACGGTTTGATTCAGAAGTTGCATGATGCACCGTCAGCCGCACACGGTGGAGTAGCTAAGACATTAGAAAGATTGCGAAGATATTTCTACTGGCCCGGGCTAGTCAAAGACGGCCGGCAGTACGTGCTATCATGCGAAACATGTGTTACGACCAAATACCCATGGGTCAGTTGGCAACAGTAGAACGGGTATTTCAGAGATTGTTTATAGATATTATTGGACCTTTCCCAAGATCTACACAAGGCAATATAGGCATTCTAATTGTCCTGGACCATTTATCCAAGTTTACCTTTTTGAAACCCCTAAAGAAATTCACTTCGTCCCTGATAATTGGATACCTGAAGGAATATATATTTGACATATTTGGCGTTCCGGAAACCATCATATCTGATAACGGAAGTCAGTTTAAATCGGCTGAATTTGAGTCCTTTCTCACCTCCTGTGGAATTTGCCATTTCTACACAGCGGTTCACTCGCTACAGTCGAACGCTTCGGAACGTGTGAATCGATCCGTGAACGCCGCGTTACGAGCATATGTTGGTCAAAACCAGACCGATTGGGATGTTCACCTGAGCGATATAAATGGAGCCATGCGTAATTCCGTACACCACCACTAAGTTCGTTGTCACCACCGATAATAGAACATGCGTCGTCTCACTTTAGCACAGATATGGATTGGTAAATGCGAACCGAGACTTCTTGTCGGCCATGGCATGAAAACATGTGTCTTTCCGAAAAGGAGCTGGTCGAGTGTACAAGTCGGTTAAGGCTACAACAAAGTCAGCAACATAAAACGAAGACAAATTAAAGACGAAAGTCAATTTTGACAAATAAAAAAAAGGAAAGGAAAAACAAACAATCATCAAGGGAATCACTAGGCATAACGGAAGGCGCAGAGAGGAAAAGGCGAGGTCAGGAACAGGATCCAACCAAAAGTCGCAGCATCAGTCCTCGTTGGAAACAGAGGATCACCACGATTACGATGGATTAATTGTGGCAACAAGAAAATAAGAAGCACGAAGGAAGTTCTTTGCAACCACCTCCAACCTCACTTTTCCTCTCTGCGTAAGTACCTATAACATCAAAGTATAAAATTTAATTATATTGAATGTGCCGCTCGACGCGCCCATGCTCGCCACGCACGGAGCATGGAAAAGCCCTCGGTTTCTCCTTGTCCTCTTACATTGGGTCTTCGGAAATCCGCCCTACCATAGAAGTTTCCGCAACCGGTATCCGTTCTGGATATTATATTCTTAATTCATATGAACATTATCTCTATACACATATAAATCACATACACACCTACTTATAAAAATAAACACGCACACGCCGCATATACTCAGTATTACTTAATTATTTTTACCTTATTCATATGAACATTATCTCTATACACATATAAAACACACACACACCTACTTATAAAAATAAACACGCACACGCCGCATATACGTAGTATTACTTAATTATTTTTACCTTATTCATATGAACATTATCTCAATAAACATATAAAACACACACACACCTACTTATACAAATAAACACGCACACGCCGCATATACTTAGTATTACTTAATTATTTTTACCTTATTCATATGAACATTATCTCTATACACATATAAAACACACATACACTACATTAACTTAGCCTTACTTAACTATATTACCTTATTCATATGAACCTTATCTCTATATATATATAATACACACCTACACTACATTTACTTAGCCTTACTTAATTATATTACCTTATTCATATGAACCTTATCTCTATATATATATAATACACACCTACACTACATTTACTTAGCCTTACTTAACTATACTACCTAATCATATGAACCTTATCTCTCTATATATATAATACACACATACACTACATTTACTTAGCATTACTTAATTATATTACCTTATGCATATGAACATTATCTCTATATACCTATAAAACACACACACACTACATTTACTTAGCCTTACTTAACTATTATACTTAATCATAGGAACACTATCACTATATATATATATATATATATATATATATATATATATATATTTATAAAACCCACACATAAACTACATTTACTTAGCCTTACTTAATTATATTACCTTATTCATATGAACCTTATCTCTATATACATATAAAACACACATACACTACATTTACGTAGAAGTACCTAATTGTTTTATCTTAAGCGTATGAATACTATCTATATATACAAAAAAAAGGAAAATAAGAATAAATTTGTAACGTTTTGGCTAAAAATATGCCCAAGTAAAACAAAGGATTATTATTTGACTAAGTCTCTTGTCTCCGCAATGGCGTCCCGGGTTGGTCGGTCCTTATAGCAAGGGAAGGCATTCTTCACTATAGTTGTCTCTCAATGATTTTTTTATTGCACGTAACTACAATTTTTTTTTCTGTTAATGAGGACGGTGAGTGGCTGGCGGCAAAACCCCCCCCAATCCGGCGAGCTAGCAAGAGCCGTACTAGACGTGCACGCTGCATTAGCCCCACCATACGGCATTCGGTTGCAATGCCGAGCGAAGTTTCGTCTTCGCCTCAATTCATCGGCAGTATACTGAAGGTGATACTTCATTACACAGTCGTATAAACAAATACGTGTCAAATCTC
Organism: Nephrocerus scutellatus; assembly: GCA_947095585.1. Classification (NCBI taxonomy): domain Eukaryota; kingdom Metazoa; phylum Arthropoda; class Insecta; order Diptera; family Pipunculidae; genus Nephrocerus; species Nephrocerus scutellatus. Next base: position 57,399,796 of record OX352762.1, on the reverse strand, counting down.
ACACCAACGCACACAACCAACTTCTCTCTGTGGAAATTAAACAAACGTCTTAAGAACGGAACTACCCATCAACCACCTATAAAAAACATTGACGATACCTGGTCTAGAACATGCATGGACAAAGCGAAAACTCTAGCTGACTACTTTAAAACAACATTCAGCAATGCAATTAATGGTCAGAATATCTCATTTCCACAAAATAACACAACTACAAACACAAGAATTAAGCGAATATCCACCAAAGAAATAAAAGATCACCTTAAACATAAACTAAATCTAAATAAATCTGCCGGGTATGACATGATAAATGGGAAACTATTAAAATATTTACCTGACAATGCCATTATATACCTTAGAAATATCTTTAACACTGTTATACGTCAAAATTACTATCCTAAAGTCTGGAAGGTATCCAAAATAATAGCCATTCCTAAACCCGGTAAAGATCCTACGAAATAGACCGATAAGTCTTTTACCGATTATATCAAAGGTATTCGAAAAAATGATACTTGACCGTATTGACAAAGTAGTAAAACAACAAAATCTTATCCCAGGCCACCAATTTGGTTTTCGACAAAAACACTCGACTATTCAACAAGTTCATCGCGTAACCAATAGAATATTGAATGACTTGGACGAGGAAAAATATTGTGTGTCACAATACAACACAAGTTGTATACACTACAAAAAGAAATTATAATCTAGAAATTATAAGCTTAAACAACAAAGAAATCCCCCTTGACAATGAAGCTAAATACCTGGGTATATTAATAGACAAAAAATTGACTTGGAAACCTCATATAATCTATAAACGAAACCAAATAAAAAGCAAATTCAAATTTTCTGGCTTCTAGGGAAGAATTCAAAGTTATCAACAGAAAATAAACTATTAATATATTAAACTATCATAAAACCAATATGGACTTACGTGATTCAAATATGGGGAACTGCCTGTACGATAAACATCAACATGATTCAAAGACTACAAACAAAAATTCTCAGAACCATTGTAAACGCACCATGGTATATAACCAATGATGACTTACAACGTGATCTCAACACCCTCACTGTAAAAGACGAAATAAAAATAATAAGCAGAAAACATCAAATCGCGCTTTGTAATCACACAAATGACCTAATACAAAGCTTACCCGAACAAGAACCAACACAAGAAGACGATTGAGAAGACGCAAACCGGTAGACCTCCAATATAATTAAATAAAAATTAAATAAAGAAAAGCTATATTCAATTAACGTTTTAGTCTGTAATGTAATTGTAATTATGTAAAAAAAAAATGTCGTTTAACAAGTATCTGTAAGGCAATGGCTGCAAGATGTTAAGTTTATCCCGCTAATTATCTCTTATAATAATTACTAGGTGTCGATAAGACAGATGTAATATAAATTGGGAAATAAAAAAAAAATAAAATCAGCAACGAGGTAGAATCCCTTAAAACAATGGACAATAGCGAATGTGAGAGACAAGCTTTTGAAGTTTTTCGAAATGGTTTGCCACCACATTTTCAAGCATTAATTCTCTCGCGCGGGGTATCGAAAATAGAGTCGGCCTTTTCACTACTTATTGAAAAGAATTTAACAGATGAAAGTACATCTGTTGTTCCGAAGACCTGAATATCCAAATAAAAAAAATTTCCAAAATTATAGATCCCAATATCCTAATAATCATTTCCAAAATTATAAACCCCAACATCCCTATAATAATTTCCATAATTTCAATAATGACCAATGACTATCGTATTCCTATGAAAAGATTCAGGGAAAATGATAGTAACCAATCAAGAATTCGAATTCGAAAATACGGTGAACCGAGACCAATGGATGTTGATGGAGAAAATTTTCATCAACCAGCCTCGGGAAATTACCCTACATTAAATTAGAAGTCTCTGAAAAAAAATATAAAGTGTTAGTAGATACCGGATCTACTCCAAGTTATGTAAACCCAAATTTATTAAAAACCCCTGAATTAAAAACAAAAAATAAAACTATTAAAACAATGACGGGTAGTACAACAGTTAACAAATTTCAACTTAATGACGCGATAGGAATTTTAAAAGGAAAACTAAAACTTTACGTACATTAATTCAGTGATTATTATGATACCCTCTTAGGCAACGACATATTCAATGTGTTGCAAGGTAAAATTGACTATGTAAGTAAAGAAATAATTTTAAATGGAATTAAACATAAATTGCGAAATGTGCAATACATGTAAGTTCGAACATCAGGCTACGAACAGACCTTTTAAAGTCACACCACCCGTAACGGAAAGACGAGAAAAATTTCTCGTAGATATTTGGGTCTAGGAACAGCAAATTATCTAACATGCATTGACCTTTATTCCAAGTATGCTATGGTAGAATTTTTATCTTCACGTACCGGGTTAGAATCAAAGAGAGCTTTGTTAAAAGTATTTAATACAATGGGTGTACAAAAAATAATACAAAAAATCAAAATGGACCAAGATCCATGTTTAATAAACGAACTTATGAAAAAATGGTTAGAAGTTTTAAATATTAATATAGAAATAACAACAAGGCAAGACAGGAATTTGCGACATTGAAAGGCTACATCTTAGTCTTTATGAAAAATTAAGGTTTATAAATACAGGATCAGATAAAGAATTAAAATTATTAGCAATTGAACAAATAATATTCACATATAATCTTACCTTAATACATACTTCTACTAACAGACGTCCTTTTGAGATATTCTTCCAAAACAAAGAACCCAGTGTTGACCCACAAATTATTAAAGAAAAAGGATTAAATAATATTAATAAGAACAGAAAAGAACACGAAGTAGATACAAGATATTTGAAAAATAAAAGAAATATTAAATCAAATAATCCGCTTATTAGAATAAAACATCCAATTAAAAAAGAAGGAGATCATGTAGTTGTTAGAGTAGATAATCAAGGCAGGACTAGGAAAAAGTTTTAATATGATTTTCGTAGGAAAAAGAAATCTAATACCCATAATAATTCTAGGGACCCGGAAGACAAAACCACCTAAACAGCATAGTTTCAGGATAATGCACATGTTTTTAATATTCTTAAGTATCACAACCACATCAAGCCAAGTAATCCAGATCCAAAAATTAACCACACAACAAGGATATATACAGGGTGACTGACACGAAGTGTTACCAAAACAAAACGCCACAGAATTTTTATTTTTCGATGAATTTTATTGAATCAAAGTAAAAAATGTTCACAAATATTTATTTTCGAATTGCACTAGCAGTTTTCGATTTGGCCACCCTTAGCCGCGATTATGTCCTTCAAACAGTTGACAAAGCTCTTGCATGCAGCACGAAAGTGGCTCTGCGGTATTTTGGCCAATTCCCGGCGAAGCGCTTGCTTGAGATGATCGACACTTTGGTATTTTTTTGTCCCAACCTTGCTCTTCAAAATACCCCAAACCGAGAAATCTAGCGGATTTGCATCCGGTGAATTTGGTGGCCAATGGGCAGTGGAAATGAACCGCGGAACGTTTTTTCTCATCCAATCTTGATTGACGCGTGCTTTATGACTTGACGCCGAGTCCTGTTGAAATGTCCAGGCTCTGCAGCCGAAATGTTTTTGTGAACGGCTTTCGGCCGTTACGGCGGCCCAAACCATCACCATCGGCGGCGCTTGGTTTCGAGTGGCAATCCGTGGGTCCAAATTTTCAGTAGAACTGCCGGGCATGTAAATCCGGTCGTTTTGCTTGTTCACATATAACGAACGGTGACTCATCGGAGAAAACCAAATTCGACAAATCGCCACTTTCGTGCAAGCGTAACAACTCCTTTGCTCTTTCCACTCTTACTTTTTTTTGAGAATCGATGATATTTTGAGAGCAAATTTTTTAAATTCTTTACGGTTTGAACATGACGTTCCGCTAACCCATTTGATTGGGGGTGGTATGGAGGACTATGCGTAAGTATAATTTTCTGTTTATCACAAAATTTTCTAAAATTGTATGACCCGAAAGGAGAACCCCTATCTGTAACAATTTCAGACGGCAACCCAAAAATTGAAAAAAAATTTGACAGTTTTTGACATAAGCTTTGACTCGTAGTATTACGCATTAGTTCAATCTCTACAAACTTGCTGTGTAAGAATCCACTAATATTAAAAAGGTATTTCCTCCGAAATGGAAGAAATCCAAATAAATTCGTTCAAATGGAAAACTGGTAGTTGGCCAGCTCGACTTTATGTTTTCCTTAGGTACATTTAAGGTCTTCTGACAAATTCCACATTCTTTGACAAATTTCTCTATGTCTTTGTCTATTGAAGGCCACCAAAAGTACGAACGGATTTGCATCTTCATTTTGACAATACCGTCGTGATTTTCATGACATAATTTTAAAATATTTGACGAAGACTCAATGGAATTATTAATCTATTGCCATAAAACACACACCCATCATCGCAACTTAACACAGATTTCCTTGCCTGATACGCTTTTACATCGGCCCTTATTGACTTGGACCATCCATTTTTTACATTTTGCAGTACTTCGCTTAAAACTGTATCATGCACCATGGCTTCTTTGACTTGTTCAATGTCCATGGGCATTTCAGAAGATACATTAATTGAATTGATACTTATGTGCTTTATATTCGTATCATTTTGAATTGGCAATCGTGACAGACAATCAGCGTTCGACATTTTCGATCCTGGCCGATGTAGTATTTTATACTTATACATCGACAGAATAATCGACCATCGCTGTAATCTTGCTGCTGCGATACTTGGAATATTTTTCTTAGGATCAAATATTTCCCTTAAAGCTTGGTGATCGGTATATATAGTAAATTCTTTGCCATATATATATTTATGGAACTTTTTCACTGCGTATACGATAGCTAACGCCTCTCTATTAATCTGAGAATAGTTTTTCTCAGCTGAAGAAAGAGTACAAGATGCAAACATTACAGGCCTTTCCTCACCATTATAATAATGCGAGAGTACAGCGCCAATTCCATAGGGACTTGCATCCGTGGATATTATTATCGGCTTTTTTGGATCAAATAATTCCAAGACATTGTTACTAATTATTAACATTTTTGCTTCTTTAAAAGAGTTTTCTAGCCGATTAGACCATTCGTATTTTGCCCTCTTATTCAATAATGCATAGAATGCAATTAATTTGCTAGATAAGTTGGGGATAAATCTCCGATAATAATTCAATAATCCTAAAAAGGATTGCAATTCTGTGATATTTTTAGGTGCTGGTGCATCAATTATAGCCTGGACTTTTTTTTTGATTTGGTTGAATAGTGTTATTTGACAAGACATGACCTAAATATTCAACCTTCGTTTGAAGAAAGCAACACTTTCTTAAATTGATTCTGACCTTGTGATAGTTGAGCTTTTCTCCTGTCCTGCAAGAGAGTGGGTCTGTTTTTCTTGCAATAAAAAAGGTCATACATCCAAAGTATGTTTTAAAAATGTCAATGGTCAAGTCAAAACTATCAACTTCGTCGATAGTGTATCAAGGTCAGCGATAATCAAGTTAAATATTGAGTGAGTCGTAGTTGAATTGGAAGTAGATACTGGAGCTGGAACAAGCATCATCAGTTACCAAGAATATAAAGATAAGTTTATTAATAAAGTAAAATTAGTAGAATGTCATAATTGTTTGTCAACTATTTCAGGTCAAAGATTAGCAATAATGGGGAAAATACAAGTTCATGTGAATTTTGATGAGCAGTCGTTCGTTCTAGAGATGGTGGTAGTAAATACGTCACAGCCTTTTAAAGCGTTACTTGGTCGAGAATGGTTGGATGTCATACAACCAAAATGGCGAAATTCGTTTGTCAGTCAAATTAACCATATAAATGAAAATATGGAGCATATTATACGGTGTCAGTTTCCGAATGTGGTATCGGAGAGCAGCGGAAAAACTATTCGTGGATATAAAGCCGAGATTCATATTAAACCATGTACTCCAATTTTTCATAAGTCGTATGCAGTGCCGTTGCGGTTGAAAGAAAAAGTGACAGTCTAGATTGATAGGCTAGTCAGTGATGGAATATTAATTCCTCTTAAGTATTCCGAATTCATCATCAACAGCCACAAATGCTGATATCTAGATTCTAGTTAGTTATATAATTAATTTTAAACTTGCTTTTTACGCTCGTCGCCACTATTTTGTCTCTTCCCAATAAAACACAGGCAGTTTTATAAGCTATTACACAAGTTTTATTCTTTACTTCTTTGCTGTCGACTTCTTCGTTTGACCATCCAACTTACACCGTCAAATACAAGTTGTGATCCCCTCATAAACCAAACGGTACAGTCAATCAGAAACATACATTTTTAGTACATACTCGTACATAATAGATAATAGGCTTTGTAATGGTTAAATGGTAAACGGTAAATGGTAAGATGGTTGGTGTTATTAGTTGATGTTAATGGACTAATTTGGTTCCAATGGAAAACGCTGGTGATATAAACCGTCGTCGTTCACCTGCGAGGCATTGACGACCCGGGCGCACGCGTTATAATTCGGCCTTTGCTCGTCGGCAATCGGGTTGGGTTCTTGGTCGCCCATGTCTCGCACCATTTTTACAAAAATATTCTTCGCGTGCTGAAAACCTAAATAGAACAAAAATCAAAACAAACTAAACTAGGAAAATAAACGAAGTAAAGGATTTCCGGCCTGACAATCCAGACACGGTCAGGACTCCCGCTAGGATGCACTGATGGGGTTACGGCGGATGGGGCACGCCTGCCTAGGCGCGCCACCCACTTTCTGCACCCACCCTACCATGGGTCCCCGATGTACTTGGGACCCCCAAAAGGGCTAAACCACCCGTTTTCTACCGACACTAGAACCCATGCTGAAGAGAGGAGAGGAAATAAGTACTTAAGGCATTTTCAGTTTAACAAATATCATTAAATTTATTACAGTTTCTCTTTTTTTTTTAAAAAATTCAACATAAAAAAAAACCCTCTAGGTATTAAATGGTACCATAGTTTTTCACGTAATTACAGAAATTCAGAAATTAAATTATAAATTTTACCGCACATTTGCGGAATAACTACAAAGATAAATTTAAGGTAATTAACACGCTAAAAAAAAGAATAGGTTACCTTAATTCTACGAACCGCTGTTCTTGTTTACAGAAATGTGAATTTCCTTGAAATAAGGCAAAAAAAATGTTATCTTTCCAAATAAAAAAAAACAGTCAGTGACAAAGCTATCAAATTTAATCAAAACATGAACAATCAAACAATATTTTCCCGAAATTTAAGGTTCTTAAACTCCCTTGAATTAAGACCAATTTAATAGCAATTGTCCTAGTTCAAGGTGTTATGCATAATTGTAATGCCATTTATCATTAAAGTTATTTAGCGGCTTAATCATTATATATATATGAGAGTCTATTGGCCTTAAATTTAAACCCAAAATCATAAATTAAATTTTACGATTTTTAATGTTTAAGGTGAAACAATTAATTGGATTCTCTTCAAAGAAAAAAAAAAACCACCTAACCCAAAGAATAGGCCAATTCGTAATGGCCATTGAAGCAACAATACATTTGACATGGCAATAAAAAATTTATAAGCAAGCAAGAAATCAACGGGTGTTTCCACAACACTTACTTGTATAAAATCCCCGACGTCGGCAGCGCTGGCGAAGACGAAGATAAAGCTAAATCTGAAACAAATTTATTAATTTTATTATGATTAAAAAAAAGCAAGGTATTAACCCTACTCTTTGGGTTGCACTGATAATGACCTTTAGGCATTTTCTTACAATGACTAGCTTTAGATTAAAAGGCGAGATTTTCTTCTTCTTATTCTTTACCGATAACATTGCGGACAGGCCGATTAGGTGACCGACTAAAATTAGGGATATGGGGTTTTCTTTATAAATTCACTAATATTATAGGCAATTCTTTAATAAATAGAAAAAAAAAGATTTAACTGCACAGCCGGGTTTTCTCTCAGTGTGCGTTTATACTAAGTCATCGGCTGGATGATCGTTGTCCGGTACTTGAAATTCCGTTGTCTCCTTCCGTTAGATTTGAATAGGCAGTCGCCGAAGCCTGGAAGATTCGGTGACAGAGACGACGTTCCACGTTCGACCAAAGCCACTTCCGGCCCTTCAATTAAAGCTGGTGTGATTTCATCCAATTCTCGATAGGAAATCACATTAAACCACAAGGTGTACGATAGCGACGGCGAAATCACAATAATTGCTAACGATGACGCGTTTGCTCTGCATTAAGTTATGAAATGCATTAAATTAAGAATGATGCAGCGTTTGCTTTGCATTAGGTTATGAAACGCATTTTTACGCACAAATTACACTTTATTATCTTTTTGCAAATTATGTGCAAATCTCAAAAAAAAGTCTCAACATAAGCTAGATATCCGTAACTGCTAAGTAATGCAGAGGCAGCCCGACGAAATTACAAAACTAACACTCTCGTTAAATTTTTGATTAATTGCAATCACATGAGGATTATTGGTTGTGATTAACAATATTCTATGGAATTCTATACACTTTATCCTTAGCGTTTTTATTTATTTTCGTTCTTTTCCATTTTTTTTTAGGACAAACGTAAGGTGTGATCGAAACTTATATAAAAAAAACGGTGGCGTTACTCGGGTTTTCACTGAATTCCTCGTGCTTGTACGCTATACGTAAAGGCGGCCATTGCTCCTTTTCCCTTTTTTTTATATTTTTATTAACACTCACAGTTTAGTTTAATTAGTCACCTTTCTTCCCTTTTCCCAACACCATCGGCGGCGCTTGGTTTCGAGCGGCAATCCGTGGGTCCAAATTTTCAGTAGAACTGCCGGGCATGTAAGTCCGGTCGTTTTGCTTGTTCACATATTGCTCAATAACGAACGGTGACTCATCGGAGAAAACCAAATTCGACAAATCGCCACTTTCGTGCAAGCGTAACAACTCCTTTGCTCTTTCCACTCTTACTTTTTTTTGAGAATCGATGATATTTTGAGAGCAAATTTTTTAAAAGCATTCTTTACGGTTTGAACATGACGTTCCGCTAACCCATTTGATTGGGGGTGGTATGGAGGACTATGCGTAAGTATAATTTTCTGTTTATCACAAAATTTTCTAAAATTGTATGACCCGAAAGGAGAACCCCTATCTGTAACAATTTCAGACGGCAACCCAAAAATTGAAAAAAAATTTGACAGTTTTTGACATAAGCTTTGACTCGTAGTATTACGCATTAGTTCAATCTCTACAAACTTGCTGTGTAAGAATCCACTAATATTAAAAAGGTATTTCCTCCGAAATGGAAGAAATCCAAATAAATTCGTTCAAATGGAAAACTGGTAGTTGGCCAGCTCGACTTTATGTTTTCCTTAGGTACATTTAAGGTCTTCTGACAAATTCCACATTCTTTGACAAATTTCTCTATGTCTTTGTCTATTGAAGGCCACCAAAAGTACGAACGGATTTGCATCTTCATTTTGACAATACCGTCGTGATTTTCATGACATAATTTTAAAATATTTGACGAAGACTCAATGGAATTATTAATCTATTGCCATAAAACACACACCCATCATCGCAACTTAACACAGATTTCCTTGCCTGATACGCTTTTACATCGGCCCTTATTGACTTGGACCATCCATTTTTTACATTTTGCAGTACTTCGCTTAAAACTGTATCATGCACCATGGCTTCTTTGACTTGTTCAATGTCCATGGGCATTTCAGAAGATACATTAATTGAATTGATACTTATGTGCTTTATATTCGTATCATTTTGAATTGGCAATCGTGACAGACAATCAGCGTTCGACATTTTCGATCCTGGCCGATGTAGTATTTTATACTTATACATCGACAGAATAATCGACCATCGCTGTAATCTTGCTGCTGCGATACTTGGAATATTTTTCTTAGGATCAAATATTTCCCTTAAAGCTTGGTGATCGGTATATATAGTAAATTCTTTGCCATATATATATTTATGGAACTTTTTCACTGCGTATACGATAGCTAACGCCTCTCTATTAATCTGAGAATAGTTTTTCTCAGCTGAAGAAAGAGTACAAGATGCAAACATTACAGGCCTTTCCTCACCATTATAATAATGCGAGAGTACAGCGCCAATTCCATAGGGACTTGCATCCGTGGATATTATTATCGGCTTTTTTGGATCAAATAATTCCAAGACATTGTTACTAATTATTAACATTTTTGCTTCTTTAAAAGAGTTTTCTAGCCGATTAGACCATTCGTATTTTGCCCTCTTATTCAATAATGCATAGAATGCAATTAATTTGCTAGATAAGTTGGGGATAAATCTCCGATAATAGTGTATCAAGGTCAGCGATAATCAAGTTAAATATTGAGTGAGTCGTAGTTGAATTGGAAGTAGATACTGGAGCTGGAACAAGCATCATCAGTTACCAAGAATATAAAGATAAGTTTATTAATAAAGTAAAATTAGTAGAATGTCATAATTGTTTGTCAACTATTTCAGGTCAAAGATAAGCAATAATGGGGAAAATACAAGTTCATGTGAATTTTGATGAGCAGTCGTTCGTTCTAGAGATGGTGGTAGTAAATACGTCACAGCCTTTTAAAGCGTTACTTGGTCGAGAATGGTTGGATGTCATACAACCAAAATGGCGAAATTCGTTTGTCAGTCAAATTAACCATATAAATGAAAATATGGAGCATATTATACGGTGTCAGTTTCCGAATGTGGTATCGGAGAGCAGCGGAAAAACTATTCGTGGATATAAAGCCGAGATTCATATTAAACCATGTACTCCAATTTTTCATAAGTCGTATGCAGTGCCGTTGCGGTTGAAAGAAAAAGTGACAGTCTAGATTGATAGGCTAGTCAGTGATGGAATATTAATTCCTGTTAAGTATTCCGAATTCATCATCAACAGCCACAAATGCTGATATCTAGATTCTAGTTAGTTATATAATTAATTTTAAACTTGCTTTTTACGCTCGTCGCCACTATTTTGTCTCTTCCCAATAAAACACAGGCAGTTTTATAAGCTATTACACAAGTTTTATTCTTTACTTCTTTGCTGTCGACTTCTTCGTTTGACCATCCAACTTACACCGTCAAATACAAGTTGTGATCCCCTCATAAACCAAACGGTACAGTCAATCAGAAACATACATTTTTAGTACATACTCGTACATAATAGATAATAGGCTTTGTAATGGTTAAATGGTAAACGGTAAATGGTACGATGGTTGGTGTTATTAGTTGATGTTAATGGACTAATTTGGTTCCAATGGAAAACGCTGGTGATATAAACCGTCGTCGTTCACCTGCGAGGCATTGACGACCCGGGCGCACGCGTTATAATTCGGCCTTTGCTCGTCGGCAATCGGGTTGGGTTCTTGGTCGCCCATGTCTCGCACCATTTTGACAAAAATATTCTTCGCGTGCTGAAAACCTAAATAGAACAAAAATCAAAACAAACTAAACGCCTGCCTAGGCGCGCCACCCACTTTCTGCACCCACCCTACCATGGGTCCCCGATGTACTTGGGACCCCCAAAAGGGCTAAACCACCCGTTTTCTACCGACACTAGAACCCATGCTGAAGAGAGGAGAGGAAATAAGTACTTAAGGCATTTTCAGTTTAACAAATATCATTAAATTTATTACAATTTCCCTTTCTCTCTTTTTTTTAAAAAAATTCAACATAAAAAAACCCTCTAGGTATTAAATGGTACCATAGTTTTTCACGTAATTACAGAAATTCAGAAATTAAATTATAAATTTTACCGCACATTTGCGGAATAACTACAAAGATAAATTTAAGGTAATTAACACGCTAAAAAAAGAATAGGTTACCTTAATTCTACGAACCGCTGTTCTTGTTTACAGAAATGTGAATTTCCTTGAAATAAGGCAAAAAAAATTTTATCTTTCCAAATAAAAAAAAACAGTCAGTGACAAAGCTATCAAATTTAATCAAAACCTGAACAATCAAACAATATTTTCCCGAAATTTAAGGTTCTTAAACTCCCTTGAATTAAGACTAATTTAATAGCAATTGTCCTAGTTCAAGGTGTTATGCATAATTGTAATGCCATTTATCATTAAAGTTATTTAGCGGCTTAATCATTATATATATATGAGAGTCTATTGGCCTTAAATTTAAACCCAAAATCATAAATTAAATTTTACGATTTTTAATGTTTAAGGTGAAACAATTAATTGGATTCTCTTCAAAGAAAAAAAAAACCACCTAACCCAAAGAATAGGCCAATTCGTAATGGCCATTGAAGCAACAATACATTTGACATGGCAATAAAAAATTTATAAGCAAGCAAGAAATCAACGGGTGTTTCCACAACACTTACTTGTATAAAATCCCCGACGTCGGCAGCGCTGGCGAAGACGAAGATAAAGCTAAATCTGAAACAAATTTATTAATTTTATTATGATTAAAAAAAAGCAAGGTATTAACCCTACTCTTTGGGTTGCACTGATAATGACCTTTAGGCATTTTCTTACAATGACTAGCTTTAGATTAAAAGGCGAGATTTTCTTCTTCTTATTCTTTACCGATAACATTGCGGACAGGCCGATTAGGTGACCGACTAAAATTAGGGATATGGGGTTTTCTTTATAAATTCACTAATATTATAGGCAATTCTTTAATAAATAGAAAAAAAAAGATTTAACTGCACAGCCGGGTTTTCTCTCAGTGTGCGTTTATACTAAGTCATCGGCTGGATGATCGTTGTCCGGTACTTGAAATTCCGTTGTCTCCTTCCGTTAGATTTGAATAGGCAGTCGCCGAAGCCTGGAAGATTCGGTGACAGAGACGACGTTCCACGTTCGACCCAAGCCACTTCCGGCCCTTCAATTAAAGCTGGTGTGATTTCATCCAATTCTCGATAGGAAATCACATTAAACCACAAGGTGTACGATAGCGACGGCGAAATCACAATAATTGCTAACGATGACGCGTTTGCTCTGCATTAAGTTATGAAATGCATTAAATTAAGAATGATGCAGCGTTTGCTTTGCATTAGGTTATGAAACGCATTTTTACGCACAAATTACACTTTATTATCTTTTTGCAAATTATGTGCAAATCTCAAAAAAAAGTCTCAACATAAGCTAGATATCCGTAACTGCTAAGTAATGCAGAGGCAGCCCGACGAAATTACAAAACTAACACTCTCGTTAAATTTTGATTAATTGCAATCACATGAGGATTATTGGTTGTGATTAACAATATTCTATGGAATTCTATACACTTTATCCTTAGCCTTTTTATTTATTTTCGTTCTTTTCCATTTTTTTTAGGACAAACGTAAGGTGTGATCGAAACTTATATAAAAAAAAACGGTGGCGTTACTCGGGTTTTCACTGAATTCCTCGTGCTTGTACGCTATACGTAAAGGCGGCCATTGCTCCTTTTCCCTTTTTTTTATATTTTTATTAACACTCACAGTTTAGTTTAATTAGTCACCTTTCTTCCCTTTTCCCAACACTAGAATTTTTATGATATTCCCTTTTTTTTCTTATGGGGTTGGAGAAAAATGTAAAAACCAAAAACAAAGTACCACACCACAAGCACAACTTCATCAAACGCCTTTACTTTGCTCTTATGCAGGAAGTACAGCTGCCGTTGTTTAATATCACAAATAAAAGGACTGCAAAAAATATATTTGACTGACTCGGCGGCCTCCCAAATTCCGAGTGTCGATTATTTTTCTGTGGTCGCATAAGTCAACCAACGCAACAAGTGCAACCGGTCATGTTTTTTTTTTGTTGTTTCTTTCGTCAAATTTCTTCGTTCTTTCTTGTGTGCTCTATTGGAATTTTGGGGTAAAGCGGTAGCATCGGTTGTGCCTGTATGGGAAATTACGTTCATCACATAACAAGCCAAGAGGTGTCGAACTGCAATTGGCCGTAAGTATCGTATGATAACACGGTGCAATTCCAGTCCAATTCTCTTCTGGGTGTATGGATGAAACGCAAAAGCACGCTTGTCGACGTGGCAGAATAGCATTCGAACATTCTAGAGAAATTGTCATGCGATGGAAAATTCCACTCGTAGTGACAAAATTTAAACACCGGTTGAGGCGTAAATTGTACCAAGACATAGATGATGAGATATAACAAAAGTTTTCGCTACGCATTTATGCCGAATTCTCTTACATGCGGTCAAGGCCAACTGAGAGCAAAATTACCGCAGAAGGTGCTTGCGTTGTCCGAGTCCACCATTACAAAACAAATAATAGGGCCTGAATAATTCTTTTGGAAGGAAAGGGCGCTATTCTTTGAAAAGGGTGAGACAAACGAGTCACTGCCGGATGTCTTTGGCGTGGTAAGTACCTAACGGCTTACCGGTTCTATCCTCCAGAACATAATAGGAATTCCCTTTCTTCTCGCGAATTCTGGCTGGTAGAAATAGCGGATCAAGTTTGGCACAAAATCCCTTAGTGAAATTGCCTTGCGCAAAGTTCCGCCGATAAACCTCCTGCCCTACTGTAAAGTCCACATAGCGGCTTCGCGTGTTGTAGGTACGAGCGTTGGTTGCATGGGCTTGCTGTAATCTTTCGCGTACTTTATCCCGAACGTTTTCGAGTTTATCGCTTATTGGAATATTCACCTGGGGATCATCCAACAAATCCAGACTACGTAACAGGCGATAATCATCCGCATGGTGAACCATATTTAGTCCGAAAAGAACGTAATAAGGAGAGGCTCCAATAGACGTATGATACGAGCTACGCAATGCACAGCTGACGCCGCTGAGACATTTGTCCCAGTCTTTCTGGTCATCCTTAATATACGCGCGTATGGCAGCTATTATCGAGCAATTCACGCGCTCCGAAGCGTTGGACTGAGGTGAATATAAATCCGTATATACATGCTTTATTTCATACTTGACAAGAAGCGCGTTGAATATGGCTGACTTAAATTGCACGCCATTATCCGTGACGATTGTCTCGGGAAACCCGAAGGTGTGAAAAATATAATCCTCCAAATACTCACATATGGTCGAGGCGCAGAACCTTTTAAGTGTTCTTAGAAAATGGTACTTTGATAGATGATCAACGACGATCAAGATTCCGATAGCCCCTGACTTAGTTCTAGGATAAGGACCTAACAGATCCATAAATAAACGCTGAAATGGTCGGGCTGATTGTACCAGCTGACCCATTGGTGGACGCAATATAACGTTGGAAGGTTTGGTGCATTTACACGTGACACAATTCGAGACGTGTTCTTTGATTTGTTTCGACATATGTGGCCAGAAGAAGTATCGCTTAATCCGTTCGGTGGTCTTTCCGATACCTCCATGAGCACCAGTTAGACGACAGTGAGTTTGCTGGATGACTTCGTTGGTCGACGATCGGGGCACCCAAAGCTTCCAGGAATCGCTTTCCTGTTCATCGCTACCAGAGGCGAATTCTGTGCGCTTGTACAAGTATTTCCCTACGACTTTAAAGTCAGGCAACTTGTTCTGATTTGCCAGAGTTTTGGATTTTAACATTCCATATTCCGAACTATCAAACTCCGCTGAGTCTAAGTTGATTTCGGGACCTACCTCGCTCAATTCACACAGCTCATCAGAATGCACTCTGGATAGGGTATCCGGAACGACATTCTCAGACCCCTTGCGATGTTTAATCGAAAATGCGAAGCCTTGTAACTTCAATGCCCACCGTGCTAATCTGCCACTGAGATCAGTTTGTCTCATTAACCATTGCAAGCTAGCGTGGTCGGTGATCACTGTAAATTCTTGTCCTTCAATGTACGCGCGGAATTTCTTGATGCTTAAAACAACTGCCAGGCATTCCTGCTCAATAACACTGTAGTTCCTCTGTGCCTTATTTAGTTTTTGTGACATGAAAGCCACAGGAACTTCGTCACCACTATCAGTTACTTGCGCCAGGACACTGCCTATTCCATCTTGACTTGCGTAACATTGTAGGAAAAAGGGTCGTGTAAAGTCTGGATTGGCCAGTACAGGTGCAGAAGTCAGTCTTCTTTTCGGCTCGTTAAAAGCTTCTTCGGCTTCGTTTGACCAATTAAAGGATTTAGATTTCTTAAGCAATTCTGTGAGAGGATTAGACACTGCCGAAAAGTTGCTTATGAATCGCCGATACCAGCCAGCCATACCAAGAAAACGTCTCAGTTGCCGAACAGACTTGGGCGTTGGAAACTCAGTAATCGCAACGAGTTTGTCTGGATCTACCTTAAGCACTCCATTTCCGACTACATATCCCAGATACTTAACTTCTCTCAAACAGAATTTACTTTTCCCTAGATTGATCGTCAGACCAGCCTTCCGCAAGTGTAGGGCGACTTCCTCCAGAACCAACATATTCGTGTCGAAAGTGTCCGTAATAACAAGCAGGTCGTCCAGATAGACGAATACAAAATCTCTAAGCTGAGGTGGGATAACTTTTTCCATCAATCTACAGAGCGTCTGAGGGGCATTACATAGTCCGAATGGCATCACTCGATATTGATACAGAGGTCTATTGGGAACGGTGAAAGCGGTTTTGTCACGAGATCCTAACTCCAAAAGAATTTGGTGGAAGGCTTTCTTCAAATCTAGAATCGAAATAACCTCCGCAGGCGGTAATCGACCTAAGATCCCATTAATATGAGGTAAGGGATAAGCGTCCTTTACCGTCACCGCGTTGACTTTCCGCGAGTCCAGACAGAGTCGAACCTTCCCTGGTTAACGTACCAATACGACAGGCGAGCTCCAGGAACTTTTGGATTCCTCGATGATCCCTTGAGCAAGCATTTCATCCAGCTCCGCAAAAATCAATCTCTCGATAGCCGGAGATACTGGATAATGCCGCTGCTTTATTGGCTTTGCATCCTGAACATCGATAACGTGTTCAACCAGGGTAGTTTTTCCCAATCCATCTTTATCGAAAGAAGGAAAACGTGACTTAACCACTTCCAATCTATTCAACTGACCAGTCGTCAAAACGAGTGATTTGGTGTTAGTACCTTTGTCCACCTCGACATTCAAGATATGTTGCACCTTGCTAATGATTCCGGGCGCTAAATTAAACGCTCTCCAGAAATCGACTCCAAGGTACAAATCCTGAGAAAGGTTAGGAATGAGATACAGTTCAATTTCTCGAATCTGTCCTCGAAACTCAACCTTAACCAAAACTTTCCCCTTTACTGGTTGACGATTACCATCAGCCGTTTTAATGCTACTGACAAACCTTCGCTTCCCCTCAGGAGTGTCTTCCTCAAAAATTCGAGCACGGGCTCTCTGGTATTCTTCAAAACGGACATGATAAGGCTTAATTGGAAACAGGATCGGTCTTCTACTGCTGGACTTGGCTATACTTTGGCTTTTGTTGTTTACGAGTAATTCAATGGGAACGCTAGGTTCCACATTTGTGGCACGAAAAGTCGTGTCGTTAGGTGAAATAACATTCAAATTTACTTGGGGTGTGGGTTTCGCTGTCGAAGCTGCGCCACACCCGGTCGGAAGTTTCCCGAATTCCTACACTTGGTACAGTTAGGCCTATAAACATTTACAGAGCCGCATCCATAGCAGAAGATCCGCCGTTCCTTCAGACAGTCCAAATATCTGTGACCAGACTCGTCACAATTTCAACAAACGAAATTATTTCCCTCGCCTAAAGCACAATTTTCATTCTCAACATTAGGTGTTGGACAACCTTCCTTTGGTGATACAAAGTCGACCTCAACCTCAGAGATGTTACGACGAGGAGCCGGATTCCGCAATCTAGTAAACCCTTGATTAACTTCCGCAAAGAATCGTTCACGTTTACGGCAAATATCACGAAGTTGCGCTACCGAGCCAATTGTCAGATATCGGATCTCATGTCGAATATCCGGTCTAAGGTTGCGTGATATGATCTCAACGAGTTCCTTTTCGTTTATTTGCGAGTTTAATCGGTTCGTCAACACCGAAATTGAATCAAAATACTCATCGAAAGTTTCACGATCTCTCTGCTTCCTTGACCGAATACTCTCCAGGAGATCGTAATCTGTGCGACAATCCTTGTATTGCGTTCGCAATGCTTCGCAAAGGTCAAACCAATTACAACTGAGCACGCCCCGATGATAACGCCAAAACCACTCTCGCGCTTTGCCATGAATTAACATGTGGAAGTTGTTACAGATCAACGAAAAATCTCCGTAGAAAGTCTGATTCGTCAGAACTTGTATGCGATACAAAAACTCGTCCACAGTGAGACCGTCTACCGAACCATCGAAACGTATCTGCCATTTCTGTATCAGACTAGTGATACGATCGGACTTACTTAAATCGAGAGATCGACTAGCGTTCAACTGCAAATCAGGTGCAAACGATACGCTGCGCGAATTTAAAGGAAATCCATGCTCCATATTCACATTCGGAACATTTGTTGGAGGATTACGAGAGATCTGATCGGGACCATTTGGTTGAATCCCAAGTTGGCTAGAACGAACCCTCATGGGTTGAAGATTAAGGTTTTCGAGACATCGCTGCACATTGGAAGCGACAACGTCAGACATCTTATTGGTCAAATAATCGATCATCTCCGTCTTCTGTTGCCTCCAGACTGTGTCAATCAATACCCTAACTTCCTCTGTCGTAAGGTTCCTCTCGGTACTTGAAATCGGACGAATACCAGAGGTTCCTCGATAATCTCCAAAAAGGTCCTCCTCATCCCGGTGAATTCGGTCAGGATTTCGTCTAGGATCGCTATTTACAGAATTACCATTTAAAGTCCAGTCCAACGGATTTCGTCCTTTGGCCTTACTCTTTCTACCAGTGTTCGTACTTCGTGTTTGCATCGTCTTTGGAATTGCTCCCTTTGATGATGGTATCCTTTTGCTAAATTGTTTTCTCCCATTCGCAGCATTGGTGGCGTACGCGACTGAGATTTCGATAGGCTTCAGATCCTCACCCCGGCATATCGCTTTGCAATTGGGACATTTGTCCGAAGTCTTCAAAAACTCCTCGATACACGTTTTGTGGAACACATGATCGCAAACAGTAATTGAGCTTTCTACTTCAGGAGTCAATTCAGCCTTGCACACATGGCAAGCGACGCTAGGATTGAGCCGCCTCAGATCCTCATTACTACGAACAGTGAACATATTCAAAAGGAGTCAGCAAAACTCCACAGCACTTAAAGTACGCAACGACGAACGATAATAACCAAACACTACCACAAAATCTCGATCAGCCCCTACGAGCAACCACCACAAAAGCTATACCCTTAGCACGAGGAGTACCAGCGGTATATATAACAAAACACAACTAATGCCAGCCTAAGACTTTGGTTAGGCGAAACCAAAAAAAACTCTGTTCTCCAGGGATGGAATCCCGGAAGACAATAGACAACTATACAAATACTACACTATCCGAGTATTAGAAAGTTCAAACTCCACCGATAGGATCGTAAAGAACAAGGTCAATACTTCTCGATACGATTGTATTCACAAGTGCGATACTTGGACAATCGAGGCAAATATATATATAAAAATTTAAAAATAACAAGCGATAACCCTCCGAAGGCAGGGTAATAATTCAATATTAACCGCTCCGAAACTCAAACTTCACGTTATGGTTGTTTAAATATGCAATTCGATAAGGAAAAGAAACCATTTCCGATTCCGAATCAAGCGATGAATCAAAAAAAAATATAAGAATAATCCTAGTAACGTAAAAAAATAAATAAACAAATAACTCAAAACTTCACTATACTCTCTCTCTCCAGCATGGTATTCCTATCGGTAGCGTTGTTACCGACCCACATCAGTCATCAAGGTTGTAAAAGGATATAATTTAGTAAAACAGGTATCCATTTTAAGACAAAAAAAATTGATTAATCGTCTCAGTCCACGAATTGCACGATGCAATTCCTGGCAATTCCAGAGAGATTCAGTTTAAAGGGAATTAAAAGTTCGCGACAAAGGTATTTCCAAAGGGGAAATACTCAACAAACTAACACTGTTAGCGACAATTCTAGAAATGCATTGCATTGACAGAAAAGGAACACAAAAACTAAAAAAAAATACTTCATTAGCCTTAAGACAAAACAAACTATTACGAATTCTGCTGCGGCCTCGCTGAACTGAGCGCTCTTGATTCAGGTCGTCCACCTATGGTAAAACGCCTACAGTTCCACGAAACGCATCAAATTCTCTGCTCAATCCGCAGAGAACCTAAGATAGAAGAGAATTGGGATGAAATATCCTACGAATCTTAATCCTTGGTTAGGTATCCGAACAGAGTTTCAAACACCTACAATTCCACATGAAAGGTTCGAGGTATCATCCATACAAAGAAGGGATCGCCATTAAGACGAACATAATCTACTAGATTTAATCGAGCAAAATAAAATTAGAATGATAGACGAAATTAATGTAAGCTGCCACGAACTCAGGACGAAGCTAAAGTCCTTTGGTCAGCACGTCCTTCACAAGAAAGATGTCTGCAATTCCAAAAAGAAACTTCATCCCTAGAACGCGGCTGAATACATAAGATAGAGGAGGGATCCGTATGCGTTGCTAACGCAGACCAGAACAACCAAAATACCATGTAGGTATGTATATTAATCTACTGGAAAGTTCAAATTGGAAAAGTTTGGGGACTCCAAAAGATCTACCAGCAGTATACCTTTCGGGCCCCACGTTGGGCGCCATTTTGTGTAATGGTTAAATGGTAAACGGTAAATGGTACGATGGTTGGTGTTATTAGTTGATGTTAATGGACTTTTTTGGTTCCAATGGTAAACGCTGGTGATATAAACCGTCGTCGTTCACCTGCGAGGCATTGACGACCCGGGCGCACGCGTTATAATTCGGCCTTTGCTCGTCGGCAATCGGGTTGGGTTCTTGGTCGCCCATGTCTCCCACCATTTTTACAAAAATATTCTTCGCGTGCTGAAAACCTAAATAGAACAAAAATCAAAACAAACTAAACTAGGAAAATAAACGAAGGAAAGGATTTCCGGCCTGACAATCCAGACACGGTCAGGACTCCCACTAGGATGCACTGATGGGGTTTCGGCGGATGGGGCACGCCTGCCTGGGCGCGCCACCCACTTTCTGCACCCACCCTACCAAGGGTCCCCGATGTACTTGGGACCCCCAAAAGGGCTAAACCACCCGTTTTCTACCGACACTAGAACCCATGCTGAAGAGAGGAGAGGAAATAAGTACTCAAGGCATTTTCAGTTTAACAAATATCATTAAATTTATTACAATTTCCCTTTCTCTTTTTTTTTTAAAAAATTCAACATCAAAAAAAACCCTCTAGGTATTAAATGGTATCATAGTTTTTTACGTAATTACAAAATCCACTAAATTCAGAAATTAAATTATAAATTTTACCGCACATTTGCGGAATAACTACAAAGATAAATTTAAGGTAATTAACACGATAAAAAAAAGAATAGGTTACCTTAATTCTACGAACCGCTGTTCTTGTTTACAGAAATGTGAATTTCCTTGAAATAAGGCAAAAAAAATTTTATCTTTCCAAAATAAAAAAGTGACAAAGCTATCAAATTTAATCAAAACCTGAACAATCAAACAATATTTTCCCGAAATTTAAGGTTCTTAAACTCCCTTGAATTAAGACTAATTTAATAGCAATTGTCCTAGTTCAAGGTGTTATGCATAATTGTAATGCCATTTATCATTAAAGTTATTTAGCGGCTTAATCATTATATATATATGAGAGTCTATTGGCCTTAAATTTAAACCCAAAATCATACATTAAATTTTACGATTTTTAATGTTTAAGGTGAAACAATTAATTGGATTCTCGTCAAAGAAAAAAAAACCACCTAACCCAAAGAATAGGCCAATTCGTAATGGCCATTGAAGCAACAATACATTTGACATGGCAATAAAACATTTATAAGCAAGCAAGAAATCAACGGGTGTTTCCACAACACTTACTTGTAATTATATCCCCGACGTCGGCAGCGCTGGCGAAGACGAAGATAAAGCTAAATCTGAAACAAATTTATTAATTTTATTATGATTAAAAAAAAGCAAGGTATTAACCCTACTCTTTGGGTTGCACTGATAATGACCTTTAGGCATTTTCTTACAATGACTGGCTTTAGATTAAAAGGCGAGATTTTCTTTTTCTTATTCTTTACCGATAACATTGCGGACAGGCCGACTAAGTGACCGACTAAAATTAGGGATATGGGGTTTTCTTTATAAATTCACTAATATTATAGGCAATTCTTCAATAAATAGAAAAAAAAAGATTTAACTGCGCAGCCGGGTTTTCTCTCAGTGTGCGTTTATACTAAGTCATCGGCTGGATGATCGTTGTCCGGTACTTGAAATTCCGTTGTCTCCTTCCGTTAGATTTGAATAGGCAGTCGCCGAAGCCTGGAAGATTCGGTGACAGCGACGACGTTCCACGTTCGACCCATGCCACTTCCGGCCCTTCAATTAAAGCTGGTGTGATTTCATCCAATTCTCGATAGGAAATCACATTAAACCACAAGGTGTACGATAGCGACGGCGAAATCACAATAATTGCTAACGATGACGCGTTTGCTCTGCATTAAGTTATGAAATGCATTAAATTAAGAATGATGCAGCGTTTGCTTTGCATTAGGTTATGAAACGCATTTTTACGCACAAATTACACTTTATTATCTTTTTGCAAATTATGTGCAAATCTCAAAAAAAAGGTAACTGCTTAGTAATGCAGAGGCAGCCCGACGAAATTACAAAACTAACACTCTCGTTAAATTTTGATTAATTGCAATCACATGAGGATTATTGGTTGTGATTAACAATATTCTATGGAATTCTATACACTTTATCCTTAGCCTTTTTATTTATTTTCGTTCTTTTCCATTTTTTTTAGGACAAACGTAAGGTGTGATCGAAATTTATATAAAAAACTCGGGTTTTCACTGAACTCCTCGTGCTTGTACGCTATACGTAAAGGCGGCCATTGCTCCTTTTCCCTTTTTTATTTATTAACACTCACAGTTTAGTTTAATTAGTCATCTTTCTTCCCTTTTCTTTTTGTTGTTTCTTTCGTCAAATTTCTTCGTTCTTTCTTGTGTGCCCTATTGGAATTTTGGGGTAAAGCGGCAGCATCGCTTGTGCCTGTATGGGAAATTACGTTCATCACATAACAAGCCAAGAGGTGTCGAACTGCAATTGGCCGTAAGTATCGTACGATACTTAGCACGCTTGTCGACGTGGCAGAATAGCATTCGAACATTCTAGAGAAATTGTCATGCGATGGAAAATTCCACTCGTAGTGACAAAATTTAAACACCGGTTGAGGCGTAAATTGTACCAAGACATAGATGATGAGATATAACAAAAGTTTTCGCTACGCATTTATGCCGAATTCTCTTACATGCGGTCAAGGCCAACTGAGAGCAAAATTACCGCAGAAGGTGCTTGCGTTGTCCGAGTACAGCTTTATATACATAACAGATGAGACCACGTGTTTTTTGGAATTAGGCCTTTATTCCAAGATGATCTTTCAATATGTGCTGCATCCGTTCGAGCGAAATGTTCGCCTCACGAGCCATTTTTCTGCCGCTACAGCGCGGAGTCCGAGCCAATTTGACCTTCACCTTCCGAATGATATCCAGCGATGTTGCAGTGCGTTTCGGTCCAACACAATGGCGTTTTGCAATGCTGCCAGTATCGTTATAACGATTTATGGTGCGATACACAAACATTTTATTCACATGCAGATGTTTTAACTAGTTAACAATCTGCGGCTGTGGTTTTCCAGCCAAATACAGAGCAATCACACTATTACGCTTGAATCCCATTGCGGATAACTTTTTTCTGAATATTTCCCACTAAAATGCTTTTGTGCGCTTGTAAACAATGGAATGAACAGTCATTAAGGTAAATTCGAGCGCTCTGTCAGTTTGAAAGCAATGACAGTCTGAAGTTGGTAACACTTCATGTCAGTCACCTGGTAGTAACGCAAATAGGAAAACAACCAGTAATCAAGGACTACAATGAACTAATTTATACAATTAACAAAACAGATCTATTACTTAACTTTGAAATTTTAAGACAAACTTATACTAAGCACGAATACTTACAAACAAAATTAATAACTAAACACATAAATGAGACTTTTCTATATTGAGTCACTTGAACACATCAATACCCTTGAGTTAAAAACAATCAAAATTTCTTTATGGCAGAAAAAGGGGTTAAGATAACTCGGGAAAGAACCGAGAGGTCTAGGGCTTGAAACTTTTCGGGCGTCAGGGCTCTGACTCTGGGATACATAGAAATCAGCTAGAACTGGCTGGCTGGCTTCTGTGGGCCGTTGGGTTGGAGCTGGGACGCCTGGGAGGAGCAGAGACTTCTCGGTATCTCCCAGGTTTCAGGCAACGATGATGCGCAACACAAAGCCTCTCTCGCTGCAAGATCGTTGAACGGGTTTTTCCAACCCATCCTACACGAGGTGACCCTGTCTAGCAGAATTCAACGGACCTAGAGGAGAGAACCTCGATAAAAAAATCCTCAATCCAAGGTGAGACACGTGCGCCGAGGGATGAATGGCCATGAGGATTTTGGTCGCTAGCACGGAACTCCAGATACCTGGTAACATCCGGCTTCAAACTGCCTTACTACAGCAAGAGGCTCTGCTGTGGTGGACCTGCTTTCCTCACAAAACAAAGTTCATGGATAGAGAACAAGAAATAAAACCTGAGGGCGGTGCTCCTCCAAACGCACCAATCTCAGAAGCCATGGACCCCCTAGTTCCTACTTCTGAGACTAAACAATTAAACTACGACGAGAGTTCAAATTCGTCAAACATTACCGTGGACTACGTCCCTGCACAAGGCTCCAACGTGCCATTATGCTTGGACAACACGTCCACATCGACAACCACTGACCTAAGAGACGAACTTAATAGTCTAGCACTTGAGGACAGCAAGAAACAGCGACAACACCTAAGTGGAGCAGCCAGGAAAAGACTAGCTTTCCTTAAGCAAAAGGAGCTCACCCATGACGAGGCACTAGCACAGTGCCTGACAAAAACAGGACTGAAACAATGACTGTCAAACGAGGACGAACGAACGACTCTAGCCCCAAAAACCCCCCCAAACGAGAGAGGCAAGCTCCTACTCCAAAAGTAGCCGAAACGACCAATACCACGGCCATATGGGGCCCAGGCGAAAAAGAGGTAGCGAGCTGGTCAAGGACAGTGCCAGACTACAGCGGCATCGTAAAGGCAATCAGGTTGGCAATCATCGACCAAAGCTTTCCCGATGTCAAACTCGACACGGCACAGATGTCCAAAACCCAAGACCTCATAGTCAGCCCAAACTTTCTGGGATGCCGACACAAGAATGGCTGGCTATCAGTAAGCTGCGCAGATGCAGATGGCTGAATAGCTTACTAATACAGTGCCAAACCTCAACCGTGGGACAACGCCAAAATCAAAATCGTCAGGGAGGATTAAATCCCCCAAAACCAAATATTTTTCGTATATCTTCCCCACTGCAGGAACGAGACGAATGAAAAGATAAGCAGGCGCCTGGTGGTCCAAAATAAGGAACTTAGAAACGCAGTTTGAAAGATTCTCTCACGCAAAGATAGAGAAAACGACTATCTCCAACTGACTGTTTCAGCGTCGCCAAAGATAGCGGAGAACTTAAAAGGCTCCAACTACAGGGTCAACTGGCTCTTCGGGTCGGTCTACTTCCGACTGAAAAAAGATGAAAAAAGTAAAAAAGATTCAGCGGGAATCAGACCCGACAGCAACAAGTCAAAAACAGTAAAGAAAAACCTGGCTGCTAAGCCGCTCCATTGCCCAAAAACCTCCGTCAACAAGGTCAAGCCTAAGACCCAATCACCAAAGCCCGGCCAGTCGGTTCATGGCATAAGCAAACCACTACAGGCCAAAATACGCAAAAAACACGGCCTAGAAACAGCAAAACCCATCAAGCCGGCCACAACTCCAACCACACAGGGACCGAATGATAGACCAAAAAGTCCCAACTGCAAACAATCAGTTGAATTGCGTGCAGATAAACCTTCATAGGTCCAAGGCAGCCACTGCCAACCTCTGCCACCTCTTTGTGGCTCATAACTGGGACATCGCTCTTATTCAGGAGCCCTGGACCAACAAAGGTAGAATCCAGGGTATCCCCAATAAAATAGGTAAGTTGATCTATAGCAATGGTGACGAGAGGCCAAGGACAGCTATCCTATGTCGCCACCAATACAACATATACTCTATAAATCAATCTATTTCCAGAGACATAACCGCGATCTCCTTAGAGACGCACACTACTCAAGGCAGCACGAGCATCATCAACTTTGCCGCTGCCTATTTCCCGGGAGACGATGAAGAATCGCCACCAAAAACAACACAGAGCTTCGTTGAATACTGCATAGCTCATAACCAAAAATTTGTGATCGGATGTGACGCAAACGCACACCACGAAGTCTGGGGAAGCACCGACACTAACACAAGAGGTGAGTTACTTCTTAATTACTGTCTATCTACTAACGTAATTATAAACAACGTGGGAAGTGATGCAACTTTCATAAACGCAATAAGGAGGGAAGTTCTGGACCTTACTCTATCGGATAAGGGTACGGCCAGCGCAATCCGTAATTGGCATGTTATGAAAGAGGCATCGCTATCAGACCACATGTACATAAAATTTAATGTAGAAACTTCCAATAGGGTTGAATCCATTGTAAGAACCCCCAAACACATCAATTGGCAAGTCTTTCAAGACTCACTGCAATTAAACTTGACATGGCATGAGTGGGCTAACAATGCCATCGAAGCTGAATGGGCATCGTCAACAGGGATGAAACATACCAAAAGGCTTCTCAAGTACAACATTGTACATATAGAAAAGGCAATTAAACTGAACCGTCATGCACTCAGATCTCTAGTCTGGTACATAACGGGACACTGCCCATTCAACAGCCTCCTATTGAAAATGGGGAAATCCCAGACGGACAGCTGCCGGATCTGCAACAAGGCAAAAGAATCGCCAGAACACATATTGTTCATGAGTTATGCTCTTATAAGGAAAAGACTCAAGTACCTCAAGGCTTACACAGTCCCAGGACAGAATGTCATTTCAATCGAACTGTCAGACGTAATGGCATTCATTAAGGAACTAAGCCACCACATAAAGTGGTAATCATCTGGGATGCACAATAGATCTCTAGGTCGCAGTGTAGCAGGCCCGCCAAACAATAATAATAAATACAAAATGGCAGAAAAACGCATTATTAATTTTTATTTTATCCTTACCTATATATTCCGACTCTAAACTTATATATAAAATCATTCCTATTCCCAACGAACGATTTGAAGAAATCGATTTTGACAACCTAAACGAAAAATGAATTCTAGAAAACAATGATACTATGATAATTAAAAATGGCAAACTATTTCCGATTAACAACGAATGCATTAAAAATGTAATGAATAGTAATAAAGTGAATTGCAATCTCAGAATAAATACTATAGAAGAAGTAGTTCGATTAAACGAAAATTCCATAATCACCAAAAACATTGTAACGTTTGTACTCGGGTGACGCTCGCCGGCTTACCCAGGGTTCTTCTCCTCTTCTACCGTGTTACAAATTGTTTTTTTTTCTTATAAATAATAATTCGGTTTTATTTGTATTTTGTTCTTGTTTTTATTATTTTATTATTCGTTTTCTTTTTCTTTCTTCTCTTCTTGAGATTTAATACTATGTTATATTCTTTCTTCAAGTCTTAAACTAAGAATAACTACTTATTTATACCTGAATATATTATATACCTAAACCTACGTATAGAGGTATTCGCCGATATAGGAGATTGGCGCATCCAATACCCTATACCACAGTCGGACTTCGCAGTCGACTGAAAAGAAGAAGAAAGTGGGGAAACACAGACTGAAGTCACCTATTCCCCGCTATATGTGATTGACCATAATGGGCTTTAATGAGGAAGAAGTGATAAAATCTACTCACTTCCCATCAAGTGCGATGGCGGCCAGTAGACTATGGCGCCAGTAAGAAAAAGTGATAAAATCCACTTATCCCTTACAAGCCCACGAGGACTTTCGGCAGAACATACCATCAGTGACTAAAAGGCGATAAAATCTACTTATTTCGCACTGCGGGTATTGTTTGTCGACTTCCAGCCAGGGTGCAATCTGTTAGTAAGAGAAGGCGATAAAATCTACTTATCTCTTAACAAAATATTACACGAGCTGCGTTATATGTATAGGTTTCAGTAGATTACTGTGTTCGTGTAGAACGCTGAGAGACTCTGACCACTTTCAGTGTATACACCGAGTTTGGTTTTTGGATTATATTTCTCTGATTATACTGAGTTTTCGGTCCCTATGTCTTTAATAAAAAGTAAAGGCTTGTTGAGAATTATATTATTCTAGCTCATAGCTCTCCTCTGGCGCTATTGACTCACTTGAGTAAACCGAGAATATGTCTTAATATCAACGCCTAATAGCATGCCGGTTGAATAAATTATTCTGCCGCATGCTTACTATGTTGACATTCCTACATGGTTACTCAAGCAATTATTCTGAAAATTTATACGTATGTATATATATTTTGACCGGCGCCATGGAATTCATATGGGATTTTTGCACACATAAGTTGCCATGCAACTCATGTGAGTTGTGCGCACATATTACCTATATATATATTTTTGAACATAATTTTACTAGCCGTATGGTTGTAGCGTAGTTGCTGGCAGGCAACTCCGTTACAACATAAAAAAACAAGAGTTAATTAATAACTGTGGATTAGTGAAAACAAATGTTATTGGTAATAATTAAATTAAAATTGAAAATTGTAAAATCCAATTAAATAACCGAACAATTCAAGCCACTTGGCACAACAAAAAAGAAGATTTTATTTTACCAGAAATCGACAAAATTATACATAAAAATATATTAGATAACATTACTTTACAAGAATTTAAGCCACAAAAAATTGGTAAAAAATACTTCTTAAGCAAGAGCAATTTTTATTTTAATATGTATTCTTCTTATCATTACATATACATACCTCAACACTGTAAAACCAAAAAATCATACGAATCGTAATATTAAATTTAGGCACGAGGACGTGCCTCAATCTAAAGGGGGGAGGAGTGACATACCCACAAATCCCCAAATATCTAAAAACATATTCTAATGTATATAATCAATTAACATCCCCAAAGCTTATGACTCTGCAGCTGCGTGCTTTATATTTAATTTATGATCTATTAACATTCCAAAGCTTATTACTCTGCATCTGCGTGCATTATACTTAATTTATGATCTATTAACATTCCAAACTGTATGACTCTGCAGCTGCGCATACACGTTGCGTATGGACAATATGGAGCAACAAAGTTGCGCATTAATAATAATAATAATAACAATTAATTTCTCGCGTTGTAAAAAGAAGTTCTTTTTATAATTAAAACACAATAAAACAAGGCTGATTGTTTTATTAAAAACTAATATTTATTTTTTTTTTCAATTCATGTACGCCTTGTATGGTGGTTGTCACTGAACTGACTAGCGGTTGTATATCAATGTACCGTGTTGTCAAAACTAACGATCTAATACATCATTACACGCCTTTTTCTTTTTAAATAAATAAATAAATTAAATAATTCTTTACATAATTAACCGAATTAATTGAGGTTAACTAGGACCAGGCAATACCCTATGACTGTTACAATCTTACCAGCCGTATCTTTGTGGTGGTCTAACAATGCGACTACTTCGCGTTCGATAATAATTTGAATCGCAGGCTCTACGTTCACCTCACTATCACTCTCTCCACTTGCTTCTGATCCCTTACTGCTAGCGGTCTCATATTCTAATGAAGAATAACTTTGTACAATTACTGGCTCTTCTGGCAATACCGGTTCATCCACAATTACAATTTCTGTGGGAGTTTCGTTATTCTGATTCAGATCATTATAATTCCGGGCGACATTTTCCAACACTGGCTTAACAATTTGAATCTCTGGCAAATTATTCAAAATTCCGGATTTTACATTTTCCTCAAATAACAAATCACTCGCATTAAAATCGTTATTTTTGGTTTTAGCTATTAATCTACGATTACGTCTAAATTTTTTTTTCAAAATTATCCTTAATAATATACGACCGGTCATCAACTATTCCCACTATTGTTCCATAGTGCCATTCTGTTGCGTACGCCCACATAACGTCTTGTCACCGATCCGCCCACACCTGAAAAGAAACATGGTTACTAAACAAACAAACAAGAAGTACCAATTCAAATTGCTACAACTACATGGAGACGCAGCTCCAGCCTTACCAAGAATTATAGTTATGGTAAGGAAGGAACGAGCATCTCTACAACAACAATTGCACTCACCTGCAGTAAGAAAACACAGCAGTCCGCAGCTGTCAAAACCAAAAAAAAAAACAAAAAAGAAAAAATCCAATTTTATTAGAGACAAGGGGGCTGGATTGACCCCCAGTCTTCCCGAAACACGGAAATAATTATTAAAACGTTTCTCTCACTCGCGACCGAATGAAAAAAAATGCTAAATTCTTATAATCAAAAAATAAAACAAGGCACTACCGATCAAAATACGACACACTGACAAGATTGATATATTTCTTAACAAGATGAAATAATCATCAGCTGTTTCGGATAATATTCAAGGGCATTCACAATGATTACACAAGTATGAAATCTCGATCCAAAGTCTGTGTATGAATCTATTGAAGCGTAGATGGAGCCACAAGACATTATATAATAGATAAATTCGGATTTAGCAAATATTTATTACGGTTCGTGTACAGAATAAAGGCGAGTATTTGTTGGCTAGATACTAAGGTGTGTGAGTTATAAATTATGTCGTTGTAGGTGGGCAAATACTACTGATGTTATTTGTATAATGGTAAATGTAATCATAATTTAAAAAGGGACGGGATGAAGAATTTGAATTTAAAGTTAATAAAAGAAAAAAAAAGGAAGACAAAGAGAGAATATAGAAAAAAAGGAAGAGGAAAAGGGAAAGATTTCCCCGCCAAAAAGGGTTTTTCTAGAATATTCTAGCTGAAGACCAGTTGTTTCGCTTACGAGCCGGTAAGAAAAAGGGAGGAAAGTCAGTCGATTCTGAGAAGTTGTAGCAGCAAGAAGGTTTTCAAGTTGAGAGCAAAAAACAGAAATTTTTTAGTTTCAACAAGTGGTTTTTTCCTTTGGATGTGCAAGATAAGCAAGAACAAGAATCTTCACAGCAGTGAATTTAGTTTTTAAAACACTAATGAACAAAAAAAGACATTTTGAAATTTGATTCGAATTCGAAATCATGCGGATGTGAAAAAGTACTGTCGTTAGTGAAAGTGCACTTATAAAAAGGCAGAAATCATCTATTTAAATAAAGTACACCTAAATACCATAAAAGTACTGTCGTTAGTGAAAGTGCACTTATAAAAAGGCAAAAATCATCTATTTAAATAAAGTACACCTAAATACCATAAAAGTACTGTCGTTAGTGAAAGTGCACTTATAAAAAGGCAAAAATCATCTATTTAAATAATATAAAAAGGCAAAAATCATCTATTTAAATATAGTACACATAATTTTTATAAAAGTTCTGTCGTTAGAGAAAGTGTTACTTTGTAAAAGAGTGGCGATAAACCTCGAAGAAAGCAAAAATATTTCTTTAAACAGAAAAAAGAATTACAATTAGTTGAACTTTACTATAAATGCCGACGCCAGTAGAAATGTTCACGTAAAAAGGAAAGGGATTCGTCGAAATTCAACAAGAAATAAGAAGAAGTTGCAGTAACACAAGAAATGTAATATATAAACGCACGGAAACTCATCGAATGGAGCCGGATATCCTCAATACAAGTTATGTTAAAATAAAAGGGGGGAAGAAAATAAAATTACACAAGCGAAGTAACTTTTCTATTTTTTATTTCTTTGATCATCCATTACATACATATATATATATATATATATATCTACATACATATTGAAATTTTACTTATAATAAAACAATTTAAATTCTAGATAACAGTATATATTTAAACATATGCATAACCCAGCGTGTAAGCTGTTCTTACATAGGAATCAGAAAAGAGTCGACATTTTTTTTATTACAGGACAAAGCCTCCAAATACTTCTGCCGGCAGGATTTTTTTTTTGGACAGCGTTGTTAACTACTACAAAAAAAAAGTAAGTGATCCGATTCCATTTCAAATTTTGTTCGTATGAATTATATGAATTATATAAACCTATATAAGGACAGTTATAATTCCCAACATTCAAAGTAGTCTCTTCACATTGGATTTTTGAATTAGAATATTTTTTTGGATATTTAAATAAGTAATAACCTTTAAAAAAAAAAAAAATAATTTTTTTACTGAATTGAATGAAGTATGTACTTGTACAATAAAGCTTGTGAATTGGTATTTTTTTAAAAAGGAGTGAAGTCTTTATTTGCCTTTGCACAGCAGTGCTGGAGGTATTACATTTTTATTTTTTTTTCTTGCTTGGTGAAATTTAAACATGGCTGAATAGAAGTAACCGGCCAAGGTGTGTGGTTGGAATGGCGATTCCAGGTGAGAAGCCCCTTTCCGAATTGACCTGACGAGGACTTTCCCTTTTAACGATGACTTAACGACGGACACTAACTAGACATGGAGGCTGTACCTTTCCCCTATTCCTTTTCTCCTAACCTTGTTCTCTTTAGTTGCTATTCTATTCCTGTCAGACGACACAAATATTTTTTTTTGTTTATGGAGAGGGGTCACTGGAGGGTGACAAGAACCGCCTATCCGTTGAGCTAGGCTGAGGCAAAGTCAAGGTGTCGTCGTCTCCGTCCAGTGGCAGAACCCCAAGTGGGACCCCCGACCATAACAAATGGCGCCCAACGTGTTGCATTACTTATTGTTTCCCGAAAGGCAGGAATTTCCATAAGGAAGTTCCTGGCTTTTAGCAAGCAATAGTAATACAACATTTTCTTATTATAGCATAAAGTAATTAAAAGTCAATAAATTTTATTTTAGTACATTCCGGTATTTATCTTCATTTTAATTCTATATTACATTTCATTTTTGGATTTAATTTTTGAATCAATATATTCCCTTTACTTTCCCAGAATCCTATATCTCCTCTAAGGACAGGAAGGGACAAAAACAGATAAGACATCGAATGCTTTCCAAAATAGGTCAGCAGTTCCAATGCAATGGATTCCGTAATCCTGCATTCTGTGATGCTGGCTTGTTTGGAGTTCCAAGCATTCGTTGTCTATATTTGGTTGGTGCAGTTGGTTATGAGCTAGACTCTGATCAGTTTGACCACCAAATTAACAAATGACGAGACGAGAAACCGGTGGACAGCCGTTGCGTAAAGTACCAAGAGGTACGACTAATTGTGTGTTCGCCGCGTTCTTTGTCAGGAAGTAGAGATCTCTCATCGGGGTAGTTCGGCCTCATCATAGAGGCTTCTTACTGTGAATTGAGTTGCGTACTGCCACGATGAGACAAAAACTCTACTGACGTTAGACAACATACTGTAAAATCGCTGAGGGAACCGACAATAACTGAACAGACATAACTAACAGTTCGGAATTGGAACTAATCACGGGAATCGACTATCGATCACACACCGACCAAGTTTTAATAGTCAATTCTCCTTTTTATACATTTCACGCATTTTTGATTTCGGGTAAATATCTATTCAAGTTTTTTTTTGTAAATTTGAAACTCTGAATTTAATTGTAACCTCAACTTCAAAGATATTGCGGCAGAAAAGAACTCAGTTTTTTTTACCACCTTACCATTACCGTTTTTTTTTAAAACAAAAAAAAAAAAAGGAAGGATAGTTTTTTTTGCTATTCATACTATTCAATTTAACTTTGAATAAATTTGAATAACAATATTGAATTAAGTAGAGTTGAATATCTCTATAGATCACAACTATATTTGTTTGGGTATACATATATATATTTGTGTAAAAAGAAGTAAGGTAGGGCGAAGTTAATACTATACTTGTAAGGTGTTATTTCTGAAAAGAAAGAGCAGTATTAAAAACAGTACATGCTTGCATAAGTAACGTTAATACTTACATATGTAGAGAGAAAGAAAAGAGAATAAACATATCATCAGCTCTAAGCCATTTTATTAGCTCAGTGCGTAATCTTGATTTTTTTTTTTGGAACCACAAGGTCTGCCTTTCTGGAATAAGGAAAAATTAATCAGATTAATTATTCACTGTAATCCCCCTAAGCGTATAGATAATTATTAAATGAAAAAAAAAAATAACATTGGAGTGTGGATACAGTAAACACAGAAAAGAGGCCAAAGCCACATTTAAATAAACCAATTGAAGTTTTCCCATTGTGAATGGAAAATAATCGGAATTCATTAGGAGCAGCGCCCAAAGGTTCTCTCGCTGCAAGGGTGACAACGCGGAGTCAGGTTCGAGGAACCAACCGTGGTCAAATTCCCCAAGCGAATTCCAACTTCATAGCAAATCCAATAGAAAAGCTTCTGATCAGCCAAGCTGACATACAGACCATTTCGCCAAGAGGGTTCGACAATAGGGAAAACTCGGTGTCGAATACACAACAGGACAAACGTGGTAGAATGCCTGTAGAAAGGTCACATCGGGGGAATCCGATGTCCATCCGGGACGAAGAGATAGGTGGTGTCCAAGGAGACACAGTTGCGGAAGGT
Source organism: Nephrocerus scutellatus (assembly GCA_947095585.1). NCBI lineage: Eukaryota > Metazoa > Arthropoda > Insecta > Diptera > Pipunculidae > Nephrocerus > Nephrocerus scutellatus. The sequence continues at coordinate 57,365,107 of OX352762.1, read as the reverse complement.
GCAGACGGAGCTACATCGTACCAAATTTCAGGCCAGGCAAACAGACAAGCTCTAGAAGACAATCGTGAGCTCGTAAATTTTATGAATAGTATAGTAACTACTGCTGTTCAGAAGAATCAGGCTGAGCTTATGTCAACCTTCGCAAAAAAACATGGGCGAAATGATGTCTATCTTTAAAACAAGTCTAGACAATCTAGGTAATAGACTTGAAAACATTGAGAAACAATCGGGCTCATCAATAGAAGACAAGACCAGGACAGACTGACGTACTACGGAACCGACTTCAACGCCGAATGCAGACAACACGGGTAACAAGCCAAACATAGTAACGTCACCAACTGGACCTAACGAGACTTTACGTAATGACTTAAGACACAAGGACACGATTAACAGTATGCCCACTTTTCGCGACAGCGAATTGAGCGTAAAAAGATGGTGTGACATGAATAAGTGGGGGATAAAATTTGATGGCACCCCCAAGACCATGACGGTCGAAAGCTTTATCTTCCGAATAGAGACAATGCAGGCGAAAAAGGGCTATACAAAAGCCCAACTATTTGACAACTTTCACCAACTGTTGTCAGGTGCAGCCGAGCGTTGGTATTGGCAATTTATGGAAGAAAGGGCAAACGATGAGCTGCTAAACTACCATGACATAAAAACAGAACTAGTAAGACATTTCAAGACTGCAGACTCAGACCATGACCTCATGAGAAAAATACTCGACCGTAAACAGCAACCGAACGAGGACTTTGATGATAACTGCTCATACGTACGAGCTTTGAATCTCCAAATGAAAAATAGAATGTCTGAGAGAGATCTCGTCAAAATCCTCAGAGACAACATGAAAGATAGGATGAAGTCCCTAATGTTTGGATGCACCCTGGATACCCTTTATGAATTCAGGGAAAAATACAGGGAAGGCGAAAAATTATTCCGAACTCAGGTTACGAGATTTCCCAGACATGTTAACGAAATTGACACAGAGGAAATGGACGAAATATCAAGAAGAGAAGGTGACTCAGAGAACGTAGGGGAGGCATGCGCTATAAGTGGTAGAGTAAATCGTAACAACAATGAAGGTAATAGGTTTTACAAACATGACCGTAATAACGCCAATGTTGGTACGAAGGCAAATCCGGGTATTTTAATGAAAAGCGGCTTACCGGTTGCCTGTTGTCCATCCCATTTCCATCAAATGGTTTGCTTCAGATGCGGGCAACAAAACATGCTATGTCCATCCTGCAAATCGCCACAAGCGGAAAACCAATTCCAGGACGAAGCAGTCGGGAGTGCTCGCCCTGTAGAGGAATTCCCGGCTGGACAGAATCTGAAACAAACAGAAAAATAATAATTTTAAAAAGACCAGACAATATAAAAGACAGTAATGAGGTACCACCCAAAGATCAGCAAACCAAAAGTCTACACCAACGCCTTTTAGATTATGAAGCAGCTAGAAGTAGGATCTTTGCCGAGGGATTAGCCACTAAAAGGAAAGAAAGAAGTTATAAAAAAATAATGCGATTACGAGAAAGAATTAAAATTAGGAAAATTACCAGGCGTGAACTAGAGGCTACCATACTAACTATGGACGAAGACAACAGGCCATATGCGAAAGTCCGTTTAGATGGTGTTGAAATGCTTGGACTGTTAGATAGCGGCGCTTCAGTGAGTTGTTTAGGCCAAGGGGCAGTGCAATTCATGAAAGAAAGAAATTTTAAAATGACGAAATTTGACAAATACATAAAAACAGCTGACGGGAACTCACAGGAAGTAACAGGGCGTGTAAAAATTCCAATTTCCTGGAATAATATGACAGAGGACTTGGACTTCTATATAGTCCCAACTTTAAAACAGACGCTCTACCTAGGAGTCAACTTTTGGAAAACTTTCCAAGTGGCACCAAATGTCATTGGGGAAATAAATATCGCTTCAGACCAAGTACGTGACCCGACAATAAGAGTTCTGGCACCTGCACAACAGAAGATTCTCCAGGTGGTCAAGGCGAAATTCCCATCGTTCGCTACCCTAGGCTTGGGTAAAACCAAGTTGGAGGAACATGTGATCGAAGTCCCGCTTGAAGTGGAACCAATTAAGCAGAGACACTATCCAGTGTCCCGGGTGAAAGAGGAACTACTTTTTGCGGATCTCGATCGCATGCTCGCTCTAGGGGTGATCGAGGAGAGCAAGAGCGCCTGGAGTTCCCCTGTTGTGTTGGTTCAGAAACCAGGCAAAAACCGTCTCTGCTTAGACTCCCGTAAAGTAAATGCGGTCACAAAGAAGGATGCTTATCCTCTACCCCACATAGAAGGACTGTTAAGTCGGCTGCAGGAAACAAGATTTATTTCCGGAATAGATCTTAAGGATGCTTTCTGGCAGATACCTTTGGAGCCGAAGTCTAGAGAGAAGACAGCATTCACAGTCGCTGGGCGACCATTGTACCAGTATACGGTTATGCCGTTTGGCTTGTGCAATGCCGCTCAGAGAATGTGTCGGTTGATGGACAAGGTGATACCTTCAAAGATGAGACACAATGTGTTTGTATATTTGGATGATCTCCTTGTCTGCTCTCCGGACTTCGACAGTCATATGGGTCTGCTAGAAGACATAGCCAGATGTTTACGAGAGGCCGGCTTAACTATAAATGTTGAGAAGAGTAAGTTTTGCCAAAAGGAAATATGATATCTAGGTTACATAGTAGGAGACGGGTGTCTACAGACCGACAAAGACAAGATAGCTGCCATAGAGCAATTTCCGACACCTAAGACTCCAAAACAGGTTAGGAGATTTCTAGGAATGACTGGATGGTACCGACGGTTCATCCCAAATTTTTCGGGGACATCGGCCCCATTGACAGATTGCCTGAAAAAGGGCCGACAGTTTGTGTTAACAGAAGAAGCGCTGGAATCATTTATAAAGCTTAAAACGCTCCTGACGTCGGCACCGATATTAACAAATCCTGATTTCAAGAAGCATTTCTACATTCAGTGCGACGCTAGTTCCACGGGTGTAGGAAGCGTCTTATTTCAAAAGGATGATGATGGTGCTGAACGTCCTATAGCGTTTTTGTCACAGAAGCTAAATAAAGCTCAACGGAATTACAGCGTAACTGAGCTTGAATGCTATGCTGCCGTGATCAGCGTGATGAAATTCCGAATATATGTGGAAGGATTACCCTTCACTATCATAACAGACCATGCCAGTCTTAAGTGGCTAATGTCCCAAAAGGATTTAGCAGGCAAATTGGCGAGATGGAGCCTGAAGCTTCAGGCTTTCGACTTCAATATCGAGCACCGCAAGGGTGTACAAAATGTCGTTCCTGATGCTCTTTCGAGAGTACACATGGATGCAATTGAGAATAGTCCAGACTTCATTGAGGCCCCCCTTAATTCACCATGCTTTGCCTCGAAGGAGTATCTAGACCTCAAAAAGACTGTCGAGGGACGTGAAACCGCCTTACCGGATCTCTGTGTGTCAGACGGTTTTGTGTACAAACGTACTGAAGTCCGCACAGGAGATGTTATCCAAGAAGACCGTGCCTGGAAGCTCTGGGTGCCAACTGACTTGCGGGGGAGTTTGCTTGCCACAGCGCACCATGCAGAAGAAGCTGGACATGGTGGAATCCACAAGACGCTACAAAAACTTAGACAAAAATATTATTGGCCTAACATGATAGGGGACGTGCAAAAGTTAATTAAAACCTGTGATATTTGTAAAAGTACAAAAAGCCCGAACCGTGTAAATAGACCACCAATGGGGAATCAGACGGAAACAGAACGACCTTTCCAAAGACTCTATATTGATTTTCTAGGACCATACCCCCGGACGAAGAACGGAAACACTCAAATTTTTATAGTACTTGACCATAATTCTAAATATGTATTTTTAAAACCCCTAAGAAAGGCAACAGCAGAAGCAGTAGTTGACTTTTTAGAAAAAAATATTTTTCATATACTAGGTGTACCTGAATTTTTACATTCAGACAACGGTAAACAATTTACCTCAGAATTGTTTACCGGCTTTTTAAAAACATATGGCGTCAAACATGTTAATACCGCGGTGAATTCGCCACAAGCAAATGCCTCAGAGCGTGTCAACCGCTCTGTGTTAGCAAAGATCAGGTCATACATAGGCAATGATCAACGTAACTGGGACAGACATGTTAGCCATGCAGCCTTTTCACTTAATAGTGTAGCCCACGAAGCTACCAAACTGGAGCCATACTACTTAGTATTTGGCTTCCACATGGCACAGCATGAGAATGCTTATGACATACTACGAAAACTCACGACTGTAAAAGACGCGGACATACAAATAATTGACTCTAAGGACAAGCAACAATTGATGCGTAATCAAACGCTTGAACGACTCAAGAATGCACATGAAAAAGCTGAAAAGGTGTATAACACCAGATGTCGCGACATAAAATACAAGATAGGACAGACCGTTTATCGACGAAATTTCCGACAAAGCAATAAAGCCCTCAATTACAATGCCAAGCTAGCCCCTAAGGCCATCCAAAGTGTGGTGCTTAGGTGCATAGGCAACTCACTTTACGAGATTGGTAATACTTCAGGTGAAAAAGTAGGCGTGTTTGTGACAACAAAAAGACTAGGATTATTCCGCGTCATTTGCAATTGGCAATCCGCAATGATGAAGAATTAAACAAACTTTTGTCTGGAGTAACCATTGCTCAAGGTGGTGTTTTACCGAATATCCAGGCAGTACTTTTGCCCAAGAAGACCGAAAAGAAAGCTTAAATTTCTGTGCGCAAAAGAGTTAAAAAACAAAGTAGTACTAAACGTATGTTTACGACTTAAGATGCCCGACTAGACTTACATGACATGGTATGTGCAGCCCAACTAGTTTACCAGAGCACTATCTCAGGGAGCGGGCCCTTGCCACACGTTGTAACCTTCCAATTTCCAAAACCAATTAAAAAAATCTGTTAGGGTGACAAAACGAGAGTTATAGATTTTTAATAAACATAGACATAGATGCGTGCGTACCTTATTTTTACGCGACATCTTACTCGCGACCACTCACAAAATGTATGCGAGCCTGTTGCGTACGCCCACATAACGTCTTGCCACCAATCCGTCCACACCTGAAAAGAAACATGGTTACTAAACAAACAAACAAGAAGTACCAATTCAAATTGCTACAACTACATGGAGACGCAGTTCCAGCCTTACCAAGAATTATAGTTATGGTAAGGAAGGAACGAGCATCTCTACAACAACAATTGCACTCACCTGCAGTAAGAAAACACAGCAGTCCGCAGCTGTCAAAACCAAAAAAAAACAAAAAAGAAAAAATCCAATTTTATTAGAGACAAGGGGGCTGGATTGACCCCCAGTCTTCCCGAAACACGGAAATAATTATTAAAACGTTCTCTCACTCGCGACCGAATGAAAAAAAAATGCTAAATTCTTATAATCAAAAAATAAAACAAGGCACTACCGATCAAAATACGACACACTGACAAGATTGATATATTTCTTATCAAGATGAAATAATCATCAGCTGTTTCGGATAATATTCAAGGACATTCACAATGATTACACAAGTATGAAATCTCGATCCAAAGTCTGTGTATGAATCTATTGAAGCGTAGATGGAGCCACAAGACATTATATAATAGATAAATTCGGATTTAGCAAATATTTATTACGGTTCGTGTACAGAATAAAGGCGAGTATTTGTTGGCTAGATACTAAGGTGTGTGAGTTATAAATTATGTCGTTGTAGGTGGGCAAATACTACTGATGTTATTTGTATAATGGTAAATGTAATCATAATTTAAAAAGGGACGGGATGAAGAATTTGAATTTAAAGTTAATAAAAGAAAAAAAAAGGAAGACAAAGAGAGAATATAGAAAAAAAAAAAAAGGAAGAGGAAAAGGGAAAGATTTCCCCGCCAAAAAGGGTTTTTCTAGAATATTCTAGCTGAAGACCAGTTGTTTCGCTTACGAGCCGGTAAGAAAAAGGGAGGAAAGTCAGTCGATTCTGAGAAGTTGTAGCAGCAAGAAGGTTTTCAAGTTGAGAGCAAAAAACAGAAATTTTTTAGTTTCAACAAGTGGTTTTTTCCTTTGGATGTGCAAGATAAGCAAGAACAAGAATCTTCACAGCAGTGAATTTAGTTTTTAAAAAAAAGACATTTTGAAATTTGATTCGAATTCGAAATCATGCGGATGTGAAAAAGTACTGTCGTTAGTGAAAGTGCACTTATAAAAAGGCAGAAATCATCTATTTAAATAAAGTACACCTAAATACCATAAAAGTACTAGTCGTTAGTGAAAGTGCACTTATAAAAAGGCAAAAATCATCTACTTAAATAATATAAAAAGGCAAAAATCATCTATTTAAATATAGTACACATAATTTTTATAAAAGTTCTGTCGTTAGAGAAAGTGTTACTTTGTAAAAAAGTGGCGATAAACCTCGAAGAAAGCAAAAATATTTCTTTAAACAGAAAAAATAATTACAATTAGTTGAACTTTACTATAAATGCCGACGCCAGTAGAAATGTTCACGTAAAAAGGAAAGGGATTCGTCGAAATTCAACAAGAAATAAGAAGAAGTTGCAGTAACACAAGAAATGTAATATATAAACGCACGGAAACTCATCGAATGGAGCCGGATATCCTCAATACAAGTTATGTTAAAATAAAAGGGGGGAAGAAAATAAAATTACACAAGCGAAGTAACTTTTCTATTTTTTATTTCTTTGATCATCCATTACATACATATATATATATATCTACATACATATTGAAATTTTACTTATAATAAAACAATTTAAATTCTAGATAACAGTATATATTTAAACATATGCATAACCCAGCGTGTAAGCTGTTCTTACATAGGAATCAGAAAAGAGTCGACATTTTTTTTATTACAGGACAAAGCCTCCAAATACTTCTACCGGCAGGATTTTTTTTTGGACAGCGTTGTTAACTACTACAAAAAAAAAAGTAAGTGATCCGATTCCATTTCAAATATTGTTAGTATGAATTATATGAATTATATAAACCTATATAAGGACAGTTATAATTCCCAACATTCAAAGTAGTCTCTTCACATTGGATTTTTGAATTAGAATATTTTTTTGGATATTTAAATAAGTAATAACCTTAAAAAAAAAAAAAAAAAAAATAATTTTTTTACTGAATTGAATGAATTATGTACTTGTACAATAAAGCTTGTGAATTGGTATTTTTTAAAAAGGAGTGAAGTCTTTATTTGCCTTTGCACAGCAGTGCTGGAGGTATTACATTTTTATTTTTTTTTCTTGCTTGGTGAAATTTAAACATGGCTGAATAGAAGTAGAAGAATAGCCAAGGTGTGTGGTTGGAATGGCGATTCCAGGTGAGAAGCCCCTTTCCGAATTGACCTGACGAGGACTTTCCCTTTTAACGATGACTTAACGACGGACACTAACTGGACATGGAGGCTGTACCTTTCCCCTATTCCTTTTCTCCTAACCTTGTTCTCTTTAGTTGCTATTCTATTCCTGTCAGACGACACAAATATTTTTTTTTGTTTATGGAGAGGGGTCACTGGCTAGGCTGAGGCAAAGTCAAGGTGTCGTCGTCTCCGTCCAGTGGCAGAACCCCAAGTGGGACCCCCGACCATAACAATTCTTTTCCGTTTTTCTTAAATATAACTAAGTCGCCCACTTGCAATGACGGCAATGATTTTGCGCTTCGATCATAGCAATATTTTTGTTTTTCCTTTTTGTTATTTATTTTTTGTTGAACAATTTGTTCTGATACATTATTTCGAATGAGCAATTGTTCCGATACTGGCATTTTTGTTTTAACAAACCGACCAAAGAATAGTTCAGATGGTGTTAGCTGCATGTTTGCAACCGGTGTTGTATTATATTCCAAGATTCTATATTGGAATTGATCCACCTCATTCGCCTCATAACATCTTTTCAGAATGTTTTTGGCTATCGCCACTCGCTTTTCAGCCAATCCATTACTTTGAGGGTAACGTGGGCTGGAATGTACGAATTTGATATTGAAGTCGTCTGAAAACTTTTTAAATTCCGCTGAATTAAATGGATTGTTATCACATTTTATATTTGAGGGAAACCCAATGATATTGAAAATATGACTTATCACATTAATAATATGTCCGGATGTTTTATTGTTCAGCTTTGCGCAACTCAAATAATTTGAATATGCATCAAATATTGTAATGAAATCGTGACCCGCATATTCGAAAATATCAATGGAGACGAATTGAAATGGGTACTCCGGATTTTTCTCTTGGATCAATGGCTCTTTTTGTTTATTCCGTTTAAATTTTCACAAACTTTACAGGCATCGATCATATATTTAATTTGTTCATTCATTTCCGGCCAAAAATATAGCATTCTTGCGAGCAAGTGTTTTTTCGATGCCAAGATGTGGCTCATGAAGCCATTTTGCAATTTTGCGTTGCAATTCCGTTGGAATGACCAATCTGCGATTCAAAAATAATAAATCATTTTCAAAATGTAATTCCGATTTGAATTCGTGAAATTTTTTACTCAAATCATTTAAGTGGTGAAAACCTGGCCAACCATTTTCAACATAATCACAAATGCGTTTGTAATTTTCATCACATTCTAATGTCTGCTTGTAATATTTGTAATTTTCCTCGGATAAACAAGCCGATTTTGTGACTGCATGAATGACACCCGATAATTCTATTGATTCAGACACTTCTGGTAATTGTGCACGTGACAGGCAATCAGCTACCAACATATTTTTTCCGGGTTTAAAAATTGTGGTCACAATCAACAGTGACTTCACGACCGTAAATAAGGTAGTGAAAACGTTCACATGCAAAAACAACTGTCAACAGTTCTTTTTCGATCTGTGCCCATTTCTGTTCCGTTTTACTGAGTGTTCTGGATACGAAAGCAATTGGATGGAACTCCTGAATCAATACTGATCCCAGTCCATCTTTTGATGCATCAGTTTGAATAATAACCGGTTTTTCTGGGTCGTATGCTTTTAATATGGGTTCTGATGTAATGATCTTCAATAAATCATTAAATTCCGACTCATGTTTTTCATTCCATTCAAATGGCACATCATTTCTAGTGAGCTGTCGTAGTTCAGCTGTCAATTTAGACAGATTCGGAATAAATCTGGCCATGTATTTGAACATTCCTAACAAACGCATAACACCATGTTTGTCTTTGGGTTTTTTCATATCCAAAAAAGCATTTTTATATTTTTCAGCCGGTTTAATTGTACCATTGGAAATTATGTGGCCCATGAATTTTATTTCAGATTTACGGTATTGGATTTTCTTGGCATTAAATTTAATGTTGTACAAACGTGCACGCTCAAGTACAGTTGACAAAATTTTGTCATGTTCAATCTCATCTGAAGCTACAATGGCAATGTCATCAAAGTAGACCAAGATACCTGGTATGTCACCAAAGACCAATACCATTATCCGTTGAAAAATTTCCGGTGCACAATTTAAGCCAAATGCAAGTCGATTGACCTTGTATCGACCGAACGGTGTTATGAATGTTGTCAATTCAGAACTTTTTCCATCCAATTCAATTTGCCAAAATCCATTTGAGCAATCAAGTACCGTTAAAATCTTTTTGTTACACAATTGTGATGCAAAATCATTAATTGTTGGAATCAAGTAATACACGCGTTAAGCGGTTTTGGATCCAAGCAAACTCTCAAATCACCATCCGGTTTCTCTACGACCTGAATGTTATTAACCCAGTCAGTTGGGTGAGTCACAGGTGAAATGATTCCCTCTTTAACCATTGTATCAAGTTTTGGTTTAAGTTTCTTGACTATTGAATTTGGGAATCTTTTTTTGTAATGTACAACCGGCTTGGCATCTTCTTTTAAATGAATTGTTACTTTACCCGGGTATTTTCCAAGTCCACTGAAAATGTCACCATTTTTACTGACAAATTGTTCGACAGAATCCGTTAATTTGACTGAGTCAATATCAACTCGTTTTATCAATCCAAATTCAATGCAAGCACCAAGTATAGGTTCAAATGTATCATCAACAACAACAAAGAATGCCGTTTTTTCTGTTTTGGATTTGAAATCCCATAAATATAATTTGACTGTGCCAAAAAATTTTAACTTTATTGTTACTATAATCGAATACCTGATAATCATTTCGTTCATTACTTATTTTAATATTGAGTTCCCTAATCAATTTAATTGGAATGCAGTTGACATCCGCTCCTGTATCGAGTTTGAATTTAACTACTAGTAATCCTAATTTGTATGCCTTGGTCCACCGTTTGATTTACTTTTCTATTGAACTTAATCTATAAATACAATTATAACTGTTTTCAAAAATTTTATTTTCCTTTTTAAAATTACCCGTTTCACTCCAGTTGAGTGTGCTGACTTTGTTTTTTCCGTTTGAATTCCCGGTTGAATTTGTTTCTGATTTGCTGTTTTTGCTGCGACACATCCCAAGAAAATGACCCGTTTTACCACATCGACATGTAAATTCTTTAGCTGAACATTTGCTTTTGTGCTCTGGTTTCATCGCCACCACAGTTAAAACACATGCGTTTGTTCAATGTATTTTTTAAGTCCGGTTCCTTACTTGTTGTTGAAACAGCAGCGATGCTTTGTTTCTTGGAATCCAAGATTTCTTTGTTGACATGTGCCGATTCGAATGTTTTGCACAAATCAATGACGCGATTCAATGTTTCGTCGCGTCCATCCAACAATTTCAATAGTAGTTTTTTGTCAAAAACACCGGTTATGATTCGATCACGCAACATTCTGTCTTCGTATGATACGCCGCATCTGCAATTGAATTCACAGCGTTCAAGTTGTGTACGCAATTCTGTCAAAAATTCACCAAATGTTTGTCGCTCTTTTCGCACCAAATTATTGAATTTTTACGATTCCATAGCGGCATTCTTTTGTGGCAAGCAATGCTGATCAAATTTTTCCAACACCTGATCTAGTGTGCGTTGCGACGTTACCGTTGTTAAAGTATGTGCCGCTACATGGTATGTTGCCTCCACGTGTACTGTTGTTGTAACTGTGCCGAGCAATGAGTTTTTCGATCCGTTATTGGGAAACAACGTTTTATATATGTTTGCGCCTTTTGTTCCGATTAGCCACAAAAAGGTTGAGATTTTTTTCATTTCACCCAACTCATTTTTGTCATTGGCTTCCATGTAAACCAAAAAATCACGCTTCCAATTTTTCCAGTCGACTGACAGGTTTGAACAGTCCAATTCTCGTAGTTCTTTGCGTGTCATGGACATTTTGAATGTGTTTCGGTGAAATGTGCAAAAATATCTGTGAAATTGTCCTTACTCCATAAAAATGATAATGATGAAAATTCCGGTGCTTAATTTATTCCGATGAATGTTTAATTTTATCCGATGTCTTGAATTTCTTGTGATTTTTTTTTTTTTCAATGAAAAACGAATTACGAAAAAATGTGATTCATGTTGTATGCGCTGCAATCAAATGCTCCGATGATGAAATTCACTTTGTTATTCAGAAAGAGATTTCACTTCTGACACCATGTAAAAAGAAGTTCTTTTTATAATTAAAACACAATAAAACAAGGCTGATTGTTTTATTAAAAACTAATATTTTATTATGATTTTCAATTCATGTACGCCTTGTATAGTGGTTGTCACTGAACTGACTAGCGGTTGTATATCAAGGACCGTGTTGTCAAAACTAACGATCTAGTACATCATTACACGCCTAGTCTTGCATACTGCTCCGGATGCAGAATCGTTTGTTTATTCAGGTGGCCAGAATCGTAGCTGTACCACTCGTTCATTTAAATCTATTTATAACTTAATAGTCTACACGCGCTTTGTATCTTGGCTTTCGGAGTCCATATGCATTACGCATGATTCTTTGGCAACCAAGGTTTCTCTATAAATTAGAATTGTAAGATCAGATTTAATTCAGATTTAGTTCAACCATCATACAATAATGTTTTGTTTTTATTTCTAAGTCTCACTCTGGCGAGTTGGCCGGAGTTAAAACTACATTTTTTATAATAACTTCAAACAAGTTACATTTTTACTGTGGTGTTGTAACAAAATACGTAATACGGTTACCAAGTACACCAGTCGGTATGCTTATCGGATACATAGATTCTGAGGTATGCTCCGAGATCCTTATGGGAATTTTCTAACGCTCCTATACTTTCGTGATGGTAGGCTGTAGATTGCAATTGTTCTATTTATAGTAAATTGCACATATCCTTAAAAATGTTGTTTATAAATTCTATTCCTTGATCAGAGGCTATAGTTTTTGGAACTCCATATCTAAGAATGAAACATTCTACTAGACCTTTAGCTACTGTACAAACTTCCTTATTTCGAATTGGAATAGCCTCCGTGAATTTGGTCAGTTCGTCTTGTAAAGTCAGTGCGTACCTATATCCATTCACCGATTCGTCTAAAGGACCTACTAAGTCCAAATATATTTTGTCGAAGCTTGATTCTGCAGTTGAAGTTATTTCCATTGTGTGTTTCTTGGGTGTAATATGTTTATTCTTCTGACATATTGGACAATGCTTTACATATGTAGCTACGTTCTGCATTCCTGTCCAGAAGTATTTTTATTTAATCGTTTTTATCATGCGGTTTATTCCTGCATGTCCACTTGTTGGTAATATATGATAATCGTTGAGCAATATTTTCTTTTTATGAGGATCGGTAATTTCAATACATTTATTTATTAGGTGCACCTTTACATTACTTTTCTTAAACATATCTCCTAAAATTTTTTGCAACTCGCGAATATTGTATTCTCGACGGCCGTCTTCGAGTTTCTTAATTTCTTCTTTTGTAATGTATAATTTATTAATTGATAATGGTCCGCAGATGCGATGCACGTCGCTCGACAACAAATCGGAAAATGATATCGATCGGGCTGTAGTGCCATCCTTGTCCCTTAGGAGTATACACTTCTTCACTGGGACGTGTGCCAAAACTTTGTTGGGTCCCAGGATTATATCCATATCTTTCATTTGATATTCCTCGTCCTCGAAACTGTTACATATTTTTAGCTCAGTTATTTTATTTCCATGCTCTGGTGGGTTGAGTAGCTCTGTAATTATACGATTATTTTCTTCTGCTTTGGTTTCCTGTTTGTCCGTTAGATTTTTCTGTATTGATTTCTCCGCTTGTGTTTTAGACCTTGTTATGACACATACGTGTAGTTCTTTAAGTTTGTCAGAATCCCATTTAATGCGACTCAATGCGTTCACGTCGCCTCACTGGAAACTCTGCCAAATCAAGTGAACGATTTCGGTACCCAATCAGATTTGTATTAGCTTGGGTCGGGGCTAAATAAGAAGGTGGAGTCGCCTTGGTCGGCGGCGCTTCATGTCGACCTAGGTTGCGGTTGGCCAATCACCACTCAACTGAATTAATTGATTCTTGAAACTAATATAAGCCTAGGATACGTATCGAATTTATCAACAATGACCTTTGGCCAACGGAAAAGGACCCTTTTTGGAACTTGGAACATTCGCACGCTCGTCAAGATAACAAGATAACAACGCTTGCACAATTAACAAAAGAATTTCGTAAATACCATCTAGAGATTCTTGGTCTTAGTGAGGTGAGATGGCCTGGAGTAGGGGAAAAAACGAACATCTACCGGCGAGTTTCTAATTTTTTCGGGTAAGCCTGCAGGGGAACACCATGCCAATGAAGTGGGATTTCTACTCTCTAAAACCGATAGAATTATTATTGCAAGATTTAAATCTGCTGTTCGACAGGTCGTGTTTGTGCAAGTTTACGCACCAACAGAACAAGCCACCTTTTGAAGAAAAAGACACGTTTTACTTGCGTCTAAATAATTCATTAGATCAACTACGGAAGAGTGACATCGTTATTTTAATGGGTGACCTTAACGCAAAGGTAGGCAGCGACAACAGTGATTGGGAACATGTCATGGGAAAACACGGCCTAGGTTCTATGAATAACAACGGTGAAAGGTTTGCTGATCTATGTTCTGATCGCAACCTAATCATTGGAGGCACAATTTTTCCCCACAAAAACATCCACAAAGCCACCTGGACCTCTCCTGATCACATGTACAGCAACCAGATTGATCACATCACTATAAGCCGCAAGTGGCGATCATCTTTGCTGGACGTTAGAACCCGAAGAGCAGCCGATGTCTACAGCGACCACCACTTTGCTGTTGGCAGTGCGCGGTTGAAGCTCGCGGTCCACTCAGCCACACGAGTCAAATAACGAGAAAACCAGCTGTAGCTGCATTGAGAAAGCCAGACGTGAAACTGCAATATGTTTCCCGCGTACAACAATCTCTTCTTTTTTTTTTTATAATTCGCGCACGCTTCAAGGGGTTCGCACCCTTATAATGCTCAGCTATATGCCTGGCACAGCGTGGGCGTAAAGGAAGAGGGGGAGAAAAGAGGAGATGTCTATGAGCTTGTGTTTTGAATGCCTGTGGATCATAGTGAGGTGGGAAGACAGAGCTTGGGAGAGCATTCCACATACGTGTTGTACGGCTGAAAAACGAATCCCTGAATTGACCTGTACGTCCGAATATGGGCTTGAGGGTAAACTGATGAGCATTTAGAGCGCCACGAGTATTGCGGTTTAATTCAAGGAGAGGTGGCATGCAGCTGGCTATTTCTCTTCAGCACCGCTGGTAGAAGAAGCGATAAAACGGTGACAAGCAAGAAACGTTCCTGCGGTGTTCAAGCGAATCTATTGATTTCGCTATATTTTCGTCACCGATAAGTTTTATCGCGCGGGGTTGTATTCTATCTAGCTGATGCAAAGTAGTCTTAGGCGCACCAGACCAGATATGGCAATTGTACTCAAGTTTTGGGCGAATAAAAGCCTTGTATATTGTAGCCAGATCAGAGGGAGTGAAATATTTCTTGCACCGGGCTAGAAAACCTAAACATTTCGCAGCATTTTTGGCGACGGTAAATATGTGGTCATTCCAACGAAGCTTGTCGTTAACGCACATACCGAGAATTGCGAGATTTTCTCTTTCCTCGATGCAAGTGTCATTCATGGATAATGGCATGGGGTTAAGGATTCGCTTGGACGATAGGAGACAGCATTGGGTTTTGGAAGCGTTAAATTCTACTCGATTGATTTCTCCCCATTGTATTATGCTGTCAAGGTAAGAATTTAACGAGCTTAACATACGAAGTTTTTTGAGTTCCACATGAGAGGTGGAGGGACCATCCTCAAAATTATATTAGAAGCTGAGAGTGCTGTCGTCAGCGAAAGAGTGAATTGGATTATAAGTCACAGATAAGAGATCATTAATAAAAATGAGAAAGAGTGTCGGGGACAGAACAGAGCCCTAGGGAACGCCAGCATTTATGTGGTGTATTTCAGACATGAAACCGTCCATAGCAACTTGAATTGAGCGGTCCAAATGATAGCTTCTAATCCAATGAAGCAGTTTATCATCGACACCATAAGCACGCATTTTAGACAAAAGAGCTTGATGCCAAACTCTGTCAAATGCCTTTGAAATATCGAGTGCAACAGCTTTGCTTTCTCCAAAATGATGCAAAGATCGGACCACGATTCGGTGAGATAAACCATCAAATCACCAGTAGAACGTTGCCCACGAAATCCATACTGCCGGTCAATAAGAATTTCGTTGGTTACAAGATATTTCTTAAGCTGATAATTGATCAGCGTTTCCATGCCCTTGGAAAGAATGGATGTAAGTGCTATGGGTCGGTACGACGAAGGAGACGACGGCTTGCCTTTTTTGGGTATGGGCTGGACAAATGCTGTTTTGCAACTTCTCGGGAAGAGTCCAGAAGAATAGGATAGATGGAAAAGCTTACGCAATGGTAATGCCAGCTTGGAAGAACACCTCTTCAGAACTAATGGAGAAATACCATCTGGCCCAGCGGATTTGTGTGTGTTGAGATCATTCAAAACTCTAGCAACTGCACGAGTACGAATAAATATCTGTCCCATAGAGTGTTCAATACTCTGAGATGCAGGAGGCGGCAATGCACAATCTGGAAGCGTAGATCTAGCTGCGAAATGCGCAGCAAATAGATTGGCTTTGTCTATAGAGCTGACAACTGGAATGACATTATAAATGAGCGTTGGAATCGACGACGAGGCTGTTTTTTTAATTCTTTTCACGAAGGACCAAACATTTTTACTACCTTTTGGACATTGTAGTATTTTTTGCCTAAATTTTCGGTCGTAGGCGAATTTGACTCGCCGAAGATGGGCATTGCAATCATTTCTTGCTCGTTTTTCGGTTTTCCTCGGTAGGGTTTGCTTTATAAAACCGAAAGCATACCTCTCTAATCCTAGAAGCCTCTTTACAGCTCAAGTCATAACTTCCATCTTCCTTTGATTTGATAGATTTATTCTTGAAAGGGATAAACTTTCTCATACCAATAAGAATGATGTTTGTGATTGCATCAGCGGCGGCATCCACGTTGCTGAAAGGTTTGCTGATCTATGTTCTGATCGCAACCTAATCATTGGAGGCACAATTTTTCCCCACAAAAACATCCACAAAGCCACCTGGACCTCTCCTGATCACATGTACAGCAACCAGATTGATCACATCACTATAAGCCGCAAGTGGCGATCATCTTTGCTGGACGTTAGAACCCGAAGAGCAGCCGATGTCTACAGCGACCACCACTTTGCTGTTGGCAGTGCGCGGTTGAAGCTCGCGGTCCACTCAGCCACACGAGTCAAATAACGAGAAAACCAGCTGTAGCAGCACTGAGAAAGCCAGACGTGAAACTGCAATATGTTTCCCGCGTACAACAATCTCTTTTTTTTTTTTTTATAATTCGCGCACGCTTCAAGGGGTTCGCACCCTTATAATGCTCGGCTATATGCCTGGCACAGCGTGGGCGTAAAGGAAGAGGGGGAGAAAAGAGGAGATGTCTATGAGCTTGTGTTTTGAATGCCTGTGGATCATAGTGAAGTGGGAAGACAGAGCTTGGCAGAGCATTCCACATACGTGTTGTACGGCTGAAAAACGAATCCCTGAATTTAACTGTACGTCCGAAGATGGGCTTGAGGGTAAACTGATGAGCATTTAGAGCACCACGAGTATTGCGGTTTAATTCAAGGAGAGGTGGCATGCAGCTGGCTATTTCTCTTGAGCACCGCTGGTAGAAGAAGCGATAACGCAGTGACAAGCCAGAAACGTTCCTGCGGTGTTCAAGCGAATCTATTGATTTCGCTATATTTTCGTCACCGATAAGTTTTATCGCGCGGGGTTGTATTCTATCTAGCTGATGCAAAGTAGTCTTAGGCGCACCAGACCAGATATGGCAATTGTACTCAAGTTTTGGGCGAATAAAAGCCTTGTATATTGTAGCCAGATCAGAGGGAGTGAAATATTTCTTGCACCGGGCTAGAAAACCTAAACATTTCGCAGCATTTTTGGCGACGGTAAATATGTGGTCATTCCAACGAAGCTTGTCGTTAACGCACATACCGAGAATTGCGAGATTGTCTCTTTCCTCGATGCAAGTGTCATTCATGGATAATGGCATGGGGTTAAGGATTCGCTTGGACGATAGGAGACAGCATTGGGTTTTGGAAGCGTTAAATTCTATTCGATTGATTTCTCCCCATTGTATTATGCTGTCAAGGTCAGAATTTAACGAGCTTAACATACGAAGTTTTTTGAGTTCCACATCAGAGGTGGAGGGACCATCCTCAAAATTATATTAGAAGCTGAGAGTGCTGTCGTCAGCGAAAGAGTGAATTGGATTAGAAGTCACAGATAAGAGATCATTAATAAAAATGAGAAAGAGTGTCGGGGACAGAACAGAGCCCTTGGGAACGCCAGCATTTATGTGGTGTATTTCAGACTTGAAACCGTCCATAGCAACTTGAATTGAGCGGTCCAAATGATAGCTTCTAATCCAATGAAGCAGTTTATCATCGACACCATAAGCACGCATTTTAGACAAAAGAGCTTGATGCCAAACTCTGTCAAATGCCTTTGAAATATCGAGTGCAACAGCTTTGCTTTCTCCAAAATGATGCAAAGATCGGACCACGATTCGGTGAGATAAACCATCAAATCACCAGTAGAACGTTGCCCACGAAATCCATACTGCCGGTCACTAAGAATTTCGTTGGTTTCAAGATATTTCTTAAGCTGATAATTGATCAGCGTTTCCATGACCTTGGAAAAAATGGATGTAAGTGCTATGGGTCGGTACGACGAAGGAGACGACGGCTTGCCTTTTTTGGGTATGGGCTGGACAAATGCTGTTTTCCAACTTCTCGGGAAGAGTCCAGAAGAATAGGATAGATGGAAAAGCTTACGCAATGGTAATACCAGCTTGGAAGAATACCTCTTCAGAACTAATGGAGAAATACCATCTGGCCCAGCGGATTTGTGTGTGTTGAGATCATTCAAAACTCTAGCAACTGCACGAGTACGAATAAATATCTGTCCCATAGAGTGTTCAAGCTGGAAGCGTAGATCTAGTTTCGAAATGCGCAGCAAACAGATTGGCTTTGTCTATAGAGCTGACAACTGGAATGACATTATAAATGAGCGTTGGAATCGACGACGAGGCTGGTTTTTTAATTCTTTTCACGACGGACCAAACATTTTTACTACCTTTTGGACATTGTAGTATTTTTGCCTAAATTTTCGGTCGTAGGCGAATTTGACTCGCCGAAGATGGGTATTGCAATCATTTCTTGCTCGTTTTTCAGTTTTCCTCGGTAGGGTTTGCTTTATAAAACCAAAAGCATACCTCTCTAATCCTAGAAGCCTCTAATCCTAGAAGCCTCTTTACAGCTCAAGTCATAACTTCCATCTTCCTTTGATTTGATAGATTTATTCTTGAAAGGGATAAACTTTCTCATACCAATAAGAATGATGTTTGTGATTGCATCAGCGGCGGCATCCACGTTGCTATCACGAAAAAATAGCGACCAGTTAGTTCTCCCAAAGAAGTTGTTAAGGCCGTCCCAATTGGCTTTCTCGTATTGCCATACTATTTTTTTGGGAGTTTTTTCTCTAACTACGTGGTTTACTAACGAGAAATTAGCTGATACTACACAATGGTCTGACGAGCCTAGAGGCGATAATACATTGACGGAGTATTTCTCAGGACGAGAGGTAAGGAACAAGTCAAGGATGTTAGCGGAATGATATGCAATTCATTATGAAGGTTTATTCGGGTAGGCTCATTTACAAGCTGAGTAAGGTGATTGAACTCAGCGAATAACTCAACACACCTTCCTTCGGGTGTTATCTGGCCAGAATGGCGAGGCCACCCAGAATTGTGTACATTGAAATCGCCCGCAATAACGATTTCATGTTTTTTATCAATTCTTAAGATTGAATCAGACAGTGCATCAAACTCAATCTGAGTTGAAACACACACACACAATCTGAGTTGAAACACTGTCTAAGTTGGGGCTTCTGTAAAGGTAACAGTAGTAGATGTTGCGCTCTTGTAACTTAACTTTGAGCCAAATGAAATTGAATTCCGGTTTGGAACTTTGGCTAAATTGAGGCAAAAGCTGAAACGCAACATCACTTCGGACATAGATTGCAAGTCCGCTGAGATACAACCCCAAACCCTAGAGTCTAAATGGGAGAAAACAATAAATGCGTATACGGAAGCAGCCTCATCCGTTTTAGGTTATCCCGAAAAAACTAGAAAAGAATGGATATCAGATAGCACATGGAACACCATTCGTGAACGCCAATCCATCAAAGTAGAGTTAAACGCGGCCTCGGATGCCGAGCGAAGCGCATTAGCGCGGAAGTATAGGGATCTGGACCGGCGAGTTGGCCGTTCAGCTAGGAACGACAAACGAGCATGGCTAAGCGACATCTCAACACAAGCACAGAAAGCCGCTGATAGCAGACAATATAGCACAGTCTACCAACTCGCTCGTAAGCTCGCCAACAAGAAACACCACATCAACTATCCTGTTAAGGCAATAGATGGCTCTTTGATCCTTTCAGAGGAACAACAATTAACCCGCTGGACAGAACATTTTACAAATGTTTTGAATTGTCCTTCGCCAGGCACGTCCATCAACCCACATATGCACCCTATAGGCTACTTAACATTAGCGTCGCTACTCCTTCGTTGGATGAGATAAGGACAACAATTCGTTCACTGCAATCAAGTAAAGCAGCTGGCAATGACAACATCTACGCAGAACTCCTCCAAGCCGACGTCGAGTTGACTACGCGAAAATTGCATGCGATATATCAAGATATCTGGGAATCTGAATCCATTCCATCGTCGTTAAAAGAAGGCTTAGTAGTCTTACTCCCCAAGAAAGGAAACTGGAGAGGAATTACCCTGCTAAACACCATAAGCTTACAGAATGCGTTAGAGCCAATTTTGAGAGATGAACAAGCAGGATTTCGCCCAAACCGTTCTTGTACTGATCAAATTAACACCCTGCGTATAATCATTGAACAGTCAGTTGAGTATCGCTCTCCTCTGTATATGGTTTTTGTAGATTTTAAACGCGCTTTTGACAGCGTAGGCCGAAACATGATGTGGCAGATTTTGTCTAGCTATGGTGTTCCGGAAAAAATCATTAACATCATTAAGAAGCTGTACCGCGACTCAACATGCCGCGTCATTCATAACGGTCATCTTGGCTCACCTTTCAACATCTACTCGGGAATCAAGCAAGGCTGCACTCTCTCACCATTGCTTTTCACAATTGTTATCGACTGGGTGATGAAAATAGTAACCCGTACTCCATCGGGTTTACCATGAAATGTTTTTCACCGCCTAGAAGACCTAGACTATGCCGATGATATCTGTCTCCTATCACAATCGCTAGGTGACATGAAGCGAAAATTAAACTCACTAGAACTCCACGATAACAAAGTGGTCATCTTGGCTCACCTTTCAACATCTACTCGGGAGTCAAGCAAGGCTGCACTCTCTCACCATTGCTTTTCACAATTGTTATCGACTGGGTGATGAAAATAGTAACCCGTACTCCATCGGGTTTACCATGAAAAGTTTTTCACCGCCTAGAAACCTAGACTATGCCGATGATATCTGTCTCCTATCACAATCGCTAGGTGACATGGAGCGAAAATTAAACTCACTAGAACTCCACGCTAAAAAAGTGGGTTTAAAAATTAACGACTCAAAAACAAAACTACTTCGCGTTAACGCTAGTGGAACATGTGATCTCTCGATTGACGGAGATCAGATAGAGGAAGTCGATAAGTTTTGTTATTTTGGCAGCTGGATGTCAAAAAATGGTGGTGCTGACTCAGATGTGTGCTCTCGTGTAAAGAAGGCGCGACACTCCTATAGTATGCTTAATAATATCTGGAACTCCTCGCAAATCTCCCGGAATCTTAAGCTAATGATTTTCAGATCTAACGTTCTCTCAGTACTCTTGTATGAAACGTGGAAAGTCACAGAGTCAATTGCGACGCGCCTCCAAGTTTTCGTCAACAAGTGCTTAAGGAGGATACTGAGAATAAGATGGCCGGACATTATCACCAATCAAGACTTGCGGAGAGTAACACAGCAGGAAGCTATCGCGATCACCATCAGACGACGAAAATGGAGCTTGATTGGCTACACTTTGAGAAAGCCAGCCAGCCGAGTGGCGTCACTTGAAACCTCAGGCGTTAAATCGAGTTCGTTGGCAGGCATTTGTAGAAGCCCTATGCTCCCCCGCGGAGTAAAGGAAAGAAAGAAGAATGGTCTGTGATCTGTTATAATTTTAAATTTTCGTTCAAACAAATATGGTCGGTAGTGTTTTATCGCCAGTAACTCCTTTTCGATAGTGCTATAATTCTTCTCGGCACTATTCAGAGTCTTACTCGCATAAGCAACGGGTTTGTCATCGAAATTGGGCAATACAGCCCCTAGTGCAAAACCTGAGGCGTCTGTCCGTAAAATGAATTCTTTGTCGAAGTTCGGGAATTGAAGAATTTGGGGACTAGTTAGGATTGTTTTAAGAAGTTGAAAAGAATTTTTACAGCTTTGGTTAAAATTAAATTCTACGTTTTTCCTAAGCAATTTGTTGAGTGGGGTAGCTATTGTGGCAAAGTTTGGAATAAATTTACGGTAGTAATTAGCAAATGCTACGAATCTTCTTACATCGTCTGCATTTGTTGGGGTAGGATAATTGCTCATTGCTGCTGATTTTGTTGGATCTGGGTTGAATTTCCTTTTTCGGAAATAATGTGCACTATATACAATACTTCTTTTCGTAGGAAGGCACATTTTCCTGGGTGAATTTTTAGGTTTACTTCCCTAAGTCGTTTGAACACGTCTATCAAATTTTTGTTACGATCTATTATGTTCTTACCAAACACTATTAAGTCATCAAGGTAAACAAAACCGCGTGAGTATGTAAGTCCGGCCATCGCTATTGACATCATCCTTGAGAATTTGCTTGGTGAGATTTTTAGTCCCATTGGTAGTCGTTTAAGCTGATAGTGACCGTCCTCCGTTGAAAATGCTGTCAAAGGTCTTCTTTTTGGTTCCAGTACCATTTGGTACATAGTATCCTTGACTTAAATCAATACATAAAAAATATACTGCTACTCCTACCATGTCGTAAATGTCACTCATATTGGTTAACGGGAATTTATCGTCCTCTATTCTCTCATTTACATTCCTGTAATCTATAACCATTCGGAATTTTTGCAGATTCGTAACGGGATCTCTCTTTTTTGGTACTAAGAGTATCGGAGAGTTCCAAGCGGATACTGATGGTTCTATTATATTATTTTCTAGAATGTTGTCTATTTCGTTCTTTATATCCTGTTTTTGAGTATGCGGTAGTCGGTAGGGTTTGGTATATTTCGGTGTCGCTTCCTCTTTTAGTGTTATATCTGTTTGTCCTATGTGAGTGTAAGTAAGCTTGTCTCCTTTCAAGGGAAAAATATCGTGGAATTTTGTGCATATTGACTCGATTTAAGTTTTCTCCTCATTATTCAGTGTATCAAAATTTATTTCGCTTAGTAACTTCTTTATTCTCGTGCTTGGTACAGCGTCTTCCTTTTTGTACTGTAAAACGTAATGCTCGGATGCTGGAAATGATATTGGTTCTGCCCATTTAAGGCTTACAGCAGTTTCGCGAGTGTTGAGAACTTTGATGGGGATTTTTCCTTGTATGGCCGTAGATATGGAGCCAGCCATGTAAACATCTTTGCACAATTTTTGAGTATAGAATATTCTGGAATCTATATGCTTTGTATTCATCCAATATGTTGCTTCACATCTTGGAGACACTATGTTCTACACATATCGGTACCGAAAGTTGTCTATTATTAATTTTGAAATTTAAATGTAAGGTTTCTAGATCGATTACCACACCAAACTCTAATAATAATAATAAAAATACCATCGACGGGTATCGGGAAAATTAAACTAAAACTAAAGGCCGTTTTCTATCCCCGTCGTATATTATGGTACTTGGTATATCGGGATTTATAGACTCCCCTCCGAAGGGTCGGCTGTCCCCTCGGTGGGTTGTTCGTTTCCCAATGCTCTTACCCTTTGGTTGTTAGTTTAGTTACCATTGTTTTTCCTACTAGTATTATTATTATATATATCTCTATTCGGGGAGTAGTTTCTATTATCGTAACCCTGTCGATAGTTGTTATTCTAGTAGCTTGCTCTATGGTGATTATCAGAATTTCTCTGTGGAATTACTCTGTTATTGTTATTCTGGTTGGAGTTGTAATTGTTGGTCATGTTATTGTCGTAGCGTCCTCTAGAGTTTTGTCCTCTAAAATGTTGTTCTCTACATTTGTGGTTTTTCCTCTAAAGTTCTGTCCTCTGAAGTTCTGGTTATAGTTGTGATAGTTCACCGAGGAATTGGTTGACCCTTGGTCTATTTCCAGTAAATGCTATGCGCTGTCGAGTATAATACGTAGTAGCTAATCCCCTACGATCATTGGCTGTGGTTAATGTTGCTCGGGTGCTTTTACCATGGCAAGCTACTTCCAGTTCTGTCATTTTGGTGACTAGTGTCTCAATGTCTGTTACGAATTCTCGTATAGGTCGGTTTTCCTGATAAATCCTTCTAAGTTTTGTTTGTATGAGTTCTATGGTTCCCCTTGGTCCGCATTTTTCCGTAAGATATTTTTTAATCTTCTGGTTTTTGACATCCCAACCTTGAATTTTGCATTAAAGTAAGAACTTTATTAATGTTTGTTTTGCGGTCGGGGAGAGTGTATCGTAATAGAACTCGATACTGTTTAGAAAGTCTCTAATGTTTTCCAGTCTATTGCCTTCTTCTTCACACGTAAGGGTTGGTAGCTTCTGAGCGAAACTGAAACTGAATTCGTCCGTCATTTTGCTTATGTTCGTTAGGCTAATGCCACACGAGCTCCAAAAAGGTCGCGCGGCAAATTGTCCGCGCGCCGGAGAAAATTTCGTTGTCACACGAGCTGCATTTTGACCGCGCGACAGCATATTTTGCTGATCATGCTTGTTGGTTTAGTTTGGTTATTCAAGATGAATACAGTTCAAAATAATGTTTTATTTTTATATTTGTTGCAAAAAAAAGAAGGAATAAATACGATCCATGATTTCCTTTCCTAAATTCATTAATTTAATTTATGTATTGCAACCGGGAAATTTCAAAATGCATTTAGACTCACCTTGCCTTACAAAAATTAAATTTTAAATGGAGCACTCCACGCACTCGGACGCTCATGTGTTCATTCTGATATATAATAGTACCCCTCATGACGCACTACGATGCCTTTGAAAAATTAAATTTTAAATGGCGCGCTCCCATTTTTGTTCGCGGACGCTCGTGTGTACTATTCCATTGGTTCTCTGGATACTCATGGCGCGCGACCAAATGGGAGCGCGCCAAAAGGAGCTCGTGTGTCATTAGCCTTAGTGTTTCGTTTGGTGTAAGATTTGTGTCTTATGTTCTTACCTCTTGTATTATACTTTTTTCGATTCTGTATATTGCTTCTATCTTATATCTGTGTAATTTGTCATATAGTGTTAGAAGTTCTTTTTTTTCAGGTATGGATTCTTCTAGACGTTCTGCTAAGTTTGTGCCTGTCTAAAAATTTCATGAACTTGTGCTAACTTTTTTTCACATGATTCCCTAGTTTTTTTTTCCTATTTGATCCATCCTTTCTTAAATTTTAACGATAGTGTAAAGATCTTCTATAAAAGAACCGAGCTCTTCCATAAGAGAGAGGAAAAATAATTTGTTTTGCGTTATTGAATTTAATTAATCATTATACCGATAACCGCCTTCCTATTACATTCTGTTTTATAATCTCTTTTTTTATAACATTGTTTACTTTCCTGCTTAGTATTCTACGGATATAATTAAATCCTAGAATTATTATTAATACTAATATTATTGTGACTATGTCTATTCCATAGTTTATAGTGTCGTAACTTTTATTGGTTTATTGGTTTGAGGTCCATTGTTATTTACAATGACCTCTTCAACCTTTGACTAGGTTTTACCCATTTTTAATAAAAATGTTTAAATGCTAATTACTAAACTAAAAGAAATATATAAAATTTTATATTTTATTTATTTATTTATTTTTTTAATTTTATTTTTGGAAAAATGAAGAGAAAAAAAATTATTAAAACCAAATTTTTATAGACTATTCATTATCGTCTGCTTCCCAGTTGTTGATTAATTAAAATATTTCCACTAGATGTGGGAACTGGTCTACTTTAGCATTTATTATTCTCGTCTTATATACGTCTTATGACGTCTTCCAATATAAATTCGTCAGTGTCCCTGTCATTTGCGTTGTCCATTTGTGGTAGTTTTCGCTGTTTCTAATTTTTTTTTAGTGTTGTCTGGCTCTGCCCAATGTGTCCTCAAATAACGCCTGTTCCTCTGATAGTTTTTCCTTCTTCTTTTCTTTCCTGCTGGTACGAATGGCCTTCTTTAGATCCCTTAGTTGGTATAAGAATTCTTTTTTTGATTCCTTGGACTGGTTTGGAATATTCGCCAGTCTGTTTAACTGTTGTTTGTGTCGCGCTTGTCTACCTCATCGTTTTTTCTTCGGTGACAATATTGTGGCCTCAACTGTTGGCCTCTTAGAATTCTGGCATCGTTGGTATTCTTCTATCGACAGTGGCTTTAGTCCCACCTGGTATTGTTCCACCGGAACCCTGGGCTGGAGCAGGGCTTGTGCTTCCCTTATATAGTTGGCCGCAAGTGCAAGTTTTCCTTGCTTTCGTTTGTTGGACGACATGTACGGCGATGAAATAATTTTAGTTTGTTTGAGCAAAAAAGATTATTCTTTGTTCTAACCTCCGAAGATTAAAAGACTTAGAAAAATTTTATTTTATGAACAACTTTGCTGTAAGAACTTAAAAGAAGATTAAGATACTAGATACCAAGTCGATAGCTGAATCGTCCGGCGAATTGCATAGTTAACGAATACCCAAAAGCCGGGGCTCTGTAGGGCGTCAGATACCGAAAATAAGAGGAATAGGGTTTACTGTAAGATTACGAGTGATTTTATTAAAAAAATATTCCTTCTTTTATACAAAAATATTGGATTGTTTTCGACCATATATCGTCTCTTGCATGCCTATTCATCGATATTCCTAAATAATGCTCGATCAGCATAATGTGTGTAAGTATGTAGCATATGACCGACCGCGTCAAGTATTTTTGGGTTCCTTCGTCTGTGCTGCTGCGTTGGCATATTTATTTCCACAAGCGAACGACTTCGTTATTTCATTACCATTTCCATGCGCCGCTTACTCAGCGCAATGCATGGAAAGGGTAATTAACGTTCTAAGCAGCCAGCGCTCGTTTGCCCAGGATGTTTAGATTACATATTTATTTTCATAGGCGAACGACCGCTGGTCATAAATTATGCTATTGGAAATGTTTTATATTTTTTTGTTCTCATGCACCGAGAGTGCTATTAAAGAATACGTATGGGTTATTTTTGTTTGCTTTTGTTTTCATGCACCAAGCATATTATTGATTTGTGTATTCTTTTATTTTAATGCACCGAGCGTGCTATTAATGAATGCCTAGTTTTGTATCTTGCTTTACACTTCGTGAGGCACTAGAGTCGATGTAGGGTCGAAAGCGATGTATGTTATTCATGTGGTCGCTGGTGCGGTCCCTCACAAGGCTCCCATCTAAATTTCTTGAAACTTAACCCGATTATATTCGAAATTTGCACACATCTGTATCTCCGATGACAAGGCTTTTTTAAAAAAATTAAAAGTCGGGCTCCAGGGTCGAGAGAATCATATAAATCTCTTCAAAATCCGATTCTATTCAAACTGCACATAAGGGTATCACCGATTGGTGAATTTACATTAAAAGTTTTAATTTTTATGGATTGTTTTTTGTTAATTCGACTTGAACGTCAGAATTCGTTAACAATCTTAAAATGTGATTTATCTTATCAAATATCGATTAAAAAAGAGTTATTATAAAAAAAATAATTACGCGCGGTTCAAGTGAGACTTCTTTGACGTTTTCAATGGGATTTATCTATGAACTCGCGACCAGAGACTATAATTTTGGGTCAGGGTAGGTGGGGGTGGGTCTCAATGGTGTGTGGTGGTTTCAGTTGGGGAGCAGTCAGTTTAGTTGGTTCAGTAGGGTGTGAGGGGCTGCCAGACACCTGTTATTCTAGCTTTTGGTTCGGCGAGTCCCGGTGTTAACAACCAGTATATACATATGTATAAATGTCAGTCCAGCCGTTTGCCGTGAAAAGGTAACAGACAGACAGAGTTACTTTCACATTTATATTATTAGTAAGCCTGCCAAACTTAATCCTACACCTTCCTTCGCTGGTTATAAGCTTCCACCACCTTCTCTTTTCAAGTATAACCTAAATAACAGCATTTGTTAAACAAAACAAGTTCATTCTGGCAGCAAAACAAAATGGAGAGTTCAAAAAAACCTCAGTACAGTCTTCAGTCTTTAGTGCGAAACATACACCTCCACCCATTATCCATGAATGGCTCTTACAACTTTGTTCTTAAGTTTTTTGTGAAGTATTTCCGGTTGATATCGCCCGAAAGATATTTTAAGACTATAATCTAACGGATTTGAACACTATTTGAAGCGCCTCATCGTCATTCCGTGTCTTCCGTTCTTTAGGTTTTTAATTATTTTTTATTTATTCATTTATTCAGCTGAGTAAAGCGATAGTAAAGTTTTAAATTTTAATGTAAGAGAGAGAGGCTTCCACAGTTTTAAGCTCGTTTTTAAAACATTCATTTTTCTAAGTGGTTTGATGGATGTTAGGGGGTTAATTGGTATCATATAAATGGTAATAAAAATGGTGTCCGGCTAATTGTTCTTGGACAGTTGTTCTCGAACAATTCTTCTCGTTCTTCTCGAAATTGTATTTTGCTAAAATATAAAATAACTTAATAAATGAAGAGTTTTTCCTTTTAAAATGCATTTTGGTATTTTAGCGAAACACTGTAAAATACAGTGCGCTCAATTAATTTATATTTGGATAGAAGTTTTTCCTTTTAAAAGGCGTTTTTGAAATTTATGGACACTGTAAAATACAAAATAATAAAAATAAAAATTTATATTTAGATGGGAAGTTGTCCAAATAAAAGGCCGATAACAATTGAGAGCAATTGTGCGAGAATAATTTCTCGAAAACAATTGTGCGAGAATAGTTGCTTTTTTTTAAATTCTCTATATTAACTTCACTTGCCCGTGGCCGGCCGGCCGGCTGGCTGGCACACCAAATTTTGTGATCAATTTTTAACCCACTTCCTGAAGACCGATTTTATTGAAATTTTATTGCACACATGTGTATCTCCCATGACAACACTTTCTATTAAATTTTGGGGCCTCTCGGTCCGCGGGGTCGGGGGTTCCCATACAAAAATTTTAAAAAATTTACCCGATTTTCCTCAAATTTTATACGCATGTGTATCTTTGATGGACAACTGTAAAAATTTGGAAGTGATCGAGCCCTCGATTTTCTTCAAATTTTATACGCATGTATATCTCCGATTGACAAAACTTTTTGTAAAATTTTTGAAGTGATCGGGCCACGGGTTCGTGGGGCTCCCATACAAATTTAAAATAAAAATTACCCGATTTCTTCAAATTTTACACACATGTGTATACCCAATAAACAATACTTTTTCTAAAGTTTGGTAGTGATCGGGCCCCGGCTTCGGCCGCAAGGCCCTTATACATTTTTTTAAATATTATATACTGGCATCAGATACCGTCGTACTTTAATGACTGTGTGCGGTATGTGCTGCGCAGTCAACTGCTCTGTATGTACCGTACTCCGGGCACAGTTCGCAAATGCAACGTTAAACTGAACCACGAGAGAGAAATCTTAGCTCACCCACAAATGAACCCAGCAAATGAAACGAGACATAGATGTTTTATGCTTAATTCAACTTACTTATTTACTGAATTGTATTTTTATTGATGTTTTTGTTGTTTTTTGTTGTCGATATCAACTTACAGATAGAACAACAAGTTTTCAGAGTTCAGAGCAGTCAAAGAGTTCTCAAGAAAAATGCTCGTGTTTCTTATTTGCTCAGAGTATGAGCGTGCTCTAAGTGCTCAGAATAAAATGATCTGAGCATTTTCAAATTTGACATCTGATGTCAAATGTCTCTTTCGCTGATTTTCTCCTACAATAATACAAAAAAAATCTATTTCTGCGATTAGAGAATTTCGATGAAAAATTTTATGGGTTGTTTTTTTTATTTTTTATATATGTATATATAGACTCATTGCCAAGGGATAAGTCCCTGAATGACTTGCGTCACGGCAAAAGGGCTATGCCCTTTATTAAAATTAAAATTCGAAGGAATGAGAATTACAACATATCACATTCCTCACGTTTGTAGCCGGTTTCAATTTATTTTCTCGGAATTATCTCTGGTTCATTGAAAAAGCAATACGAAAAACAAACACGAAACTAAAACGACGCGAGTCCAAATACTTTTATCAATGAATCATGGTCAGGGAAAACTAAAAAAACCTTGACCATAAAAATATTACAAATTTTCTAAATAAAAAAAATAACACAACCAATCACATATATTTTTTAAAAAAAATTAATTATTAAAATCTTCTAATGAACTCTACTACTGTCTACTGTCGTCCTTCAGGAAGTTGTTGACGGCTATTTTGAAGGCCTGTAGATTAAAAGATTCAGGATGCAACAGTCGGCTGTGTGGCGGACATGTGCCTCCTTACGAGGGACACATGTCCTACTACCTTTATAACCCACATCAAGGACCCTGGAAAAGAGGCACTCAGCATTGAACTGCTGTACTGCCTTTTTCCCAAAAAATTCGTTCAACGCCAAATAAATATGCCTTTATAGCCCACATCCAGGACCCTGGAAAAGAGGCACTCAGCATTGAACTGCTGTACTGCCTTTTTCCCAAAAAAATTCGTTCAACACCAAATAAATATAAATTCTATCTTCTATCTTCCATCTTCCATCTTCTATCTTCTATCTTTTATCTTCTAACTTCTATCTTCTATCTTCTATCCTCTATCTTCTATCTTCTATCTTCTATCTTCTATCTTCTATCTTCTATCTTCTATCTTCTATCTTCTATCTTCTATCTTCTATCTTCTATCTTCTATCTTCTATCTTCTATCTTCTATCTTCTATCTTCTATCTTCTATCTTCTATCTTCTATCTTCTATCTTCTATCTTCTATCTTCTATCTTCTATCTTCTATCTTCTATCTTCTATCTTATATCTTCTATCTTCTTTGGCCTTTACGAGGGATACATGTCCTACCTTTATAACCCACATCCAGGACCCTGGAAAAGAGGCACTCAGCGTTGAACTGATGTACTGCCTCCTTTGCATCTCTAAATCCAATACATGAAAATGAAAAAGAAAGGCATCCATCCATTCTCACATATTATATCTGACTTAAAATTAATTTGTCGCAGGTGTGTACTGACTGTACACTCCTCCCAACAAAACACATTCAATTCTTATTAATCAAAAAAACTTTCTTTTCAAAAAGACATCAATTACGCCACTCATCCATCCAATATTCCACATTTTTCTACATTCTCCTACCTTTTCCTACCTTCTCCTACCTTTCCTACTTTTCCTCCTACTTTTTCCTACTTTTTCCTACATTTTTCTACCTTTCCCCACATCTTCCTATCATCTACTTTCCCCACATTATCCTGTCATCTATTATTCATCCATTTACTTACCTACTTTTTCCTCCTTTTCTACATTTTCCTACTTTTTCCTACCTTTTTCTACACCTCTTTACCTTTCTCAATATTTTCCTTCCTTTTTCCACTTTCTCCTACTTTCTTCTACTTTTTCCTATCATCAATTCTTTATCTATTTATTTATTTATTCATCTATTTATTTATTTATTTATTTAACTATCTATCTACTTATTCACTTATATATATATATTTATTTATCTATTTATTTATTTATTCTTTTACTTATTTATTTTTATTTAATTATCTATTTATGCATTTAGTTATTTATTTACTTATTTAAATATTTATGTAATTATATATTTATTTAGTTATGTATTTATGTACTTATATATTTAATCTAACTATCTAACTATCCTTCTAACCACCCAAATATCCCACTAATCATCCAACTCCCCAACTACCCCACTGACTCCCCAACTACCCCACTAACCATCCAACTATCTAACTAACTATCCCACTAACTTTCTATCCACACACACTCTTCATATCCACACACTCTTTCTACACACACACACTTTCTATACACACACTCTTTCTACACGCCTCGCGACTTATTTAAGATTTATTGACTTATTTGCCGCCATCTTAAATAAGTCAGTAAAATCGTTCGAAACGTATCGCTGAGTTATTTTGACAGCTGCTTTTAAACAACAAATAATTGTCTAGCAAAAAAAATTGTTAATCGATTAATGATGATGATGATAATGATTAATCATATGATTAATCGAAGAGAGGGATTATTAATTGCATAAAAATTAACCAATTAATCGGTGTTTCAGCTAAAATTTAAAATTATCATAAATAGAAAATATATACAAAAATAAATTTTTTACTGAGTACGAAATACGAAAATAATAATTGAGAATGAAAATTAGATGTTTAATTCATTAATCATACGGACTGGAATTTATGGAACAAAGCAATTTCTCAAGTGATTCGCGTGAAATTCGGAATGTAGGACTAAGATGCGACTATAAGACTTCTTCTTATGAAAATTCTGGAATATGATCATTACGGGCTGGAATTTCTGGAACAAAGTAATTTCTAAAGCAATTCGCTTGAAATTCGGAATGTAGGCCTTCTTAGACGACGCATCATTGGCAACGGAAAATTCACTGTATATTTATTAAAATAATTCGTATATCTGGTATATTAAAATAAAAATATAAATGAAATTATCAAATGTAATTATAGTAATTTATCAAACTTTCGAATTGAATTGTATTCAGATCAAACTTTCGGATTGAATTGTATTTATTAAATCATATTGTCAAATGTAACCAGCTACACTGCACACACATTTCGATTGTAACTAAGACTGTCTGTAAACCATTTTTTCATTTTATTCGTTTTTTACAACCTGAAGATAACACATCGCATCTCATTCATATCGCAAACGTCAATTCCTTTCTTTTTTAATAAAATTCTTCTTATACAAACATTTAACTTGGTTTTGTTAAATTATTAAATTTTATATAATTCTTAATTTTACAAACATTTTTTGGTGCCGACACCCGGGAAGTGAAAAACTGCAAGAATATATGTGTATGTGTGTGTCGGTACGTGATACGACATTCAAAGCCGATAAAACCAAAAGGAATTTTGTGGAGCACCCATTCGGAAATATCAAGCAGAATCGACAGCTAAGTATCACATATTTTTCGTACCTAATATTTGATACATATAGTTGTAATTACTGCCAATTATTTATACCGAGCGGTTATTGGACAATTTAATATAACCAAATCCGACATTTTGGAATTTAATTGCAAACCCATTTAATTGCATACATATATTGGATTGTTGCCACATACATTTACCGTACATTAATTAATTACTACGATCTAATTCCATTATTTATACCGAGCGGTTATTGGACAATTTAATATAACCAAATCCGACATTTTGGAATTTAAATGCGACATTTTGGAATTTAATTGCAAACCCATTTAATTGCACACATATATTGGGTTGTTAAATTTGATATTTTCCAATGGCGGACGGACTTATAAAACGGCGTTCCATTAAAAAGCGTTCCTTAACCAAAATGGCGACTTATATTTCCAAATTAAATGCCACTACGGCAGACATAGATGACCTAAAAATTCGATTAAAATGCGTTGATGAAATGATAAATTTACTTACATTGAGGATGAATTGTTTAACATCAACCCTGAAGCAGAATCCAGTCTTGACGAGTTTGAAGACAAATATTATTCCGTCGTAGCGACTTTAAATTTAAAAGCCCAAGGAAATAAATCAATTACCATAGATGAAATTGACAACCCGGATATTAGTAGATCTACTAGTGCTGAAGTTAAGTTACCTCGTATCCACATACCAATATTTTACGGTGACTTCACTCAATGGCAATCGTTTTACGATCTATTTGCGAAGAAATTCCAGTATCTGAAAGGTTACTTAGGCGGTGAGGCCTAGTAAAACATTCCTTGACCACAGATGCTTTAAATCGTCTCAAGGAAACCTATGACCGCAAGAAGGTTATCGTGAACAATTTCAGCGAACGATTTACCAAACACCAAAAATTCGTTCACCCACAGCGGATAGTATTCAAACCTTAATGCTTGTTGGTGATGAGGTTACGCGCGGCTTAAGGGCTCTCGGTTCCTCTGGAGAGTCACGAGACCCGTGGCTTATATATCTAATGAAAGACAAGCTTGACGACGAAACCAAAGACCAATGGGCGCAAAAATCTTCAGCAAATGATTTTCCAACATTTGAGGAATTTCTCAGGTTCCTCAGATCACGAGCCGACGCATTGAGAGAGCGCAACAAGGACCATCGTACCAAAGATGCATTCTTGCAACCATCGCAATCTTCAAGGCAGAAGGTAGTGAAATCACTAGTTTCTAGCGCTTACTCATGCCCTGTTTGCAAGTGCAATGACCATATGCTATTCCAGTGTAACAAATTTAAGGCGATGACCGTTCCAGAACGCCGAAATCAAATTAAATCACAAACTCGTTGCTTCAATTGCATCAGCGACTCCCACATGGTTACTCGTTGTAAAAGAAAAAAGAAATGCCATCAGTGCCCTAAACGACATAACTCACTTCTTCATGTCGACAACGAAGAACGTGATGCCGATTTGGCACCTAAGGGGGATGCTGAACTCAAACCAGTAACCTTTTACAATTGCAGCTCATGTTCCACCCATTTATCACCGAACGATATTTCAACGCCAACCAGAAGTGCCTTTTTACCTACGGCATTAGTTCAGGTTCAAGATGGATACGGACAGTATCAATTGTGCAAGGTTCTACTCGACTCAGGATCTGAGACCTCATTTGTTTCTGAACCGCATGCTCAAAGGTTGGCACTGAAACGCAGCAACGCTAAGATTGCCGTCCAGGGACTCGGCCAGATAAATGCTGGTCACACCAAAGTCATCGTTAGTCTGCAGATTGTGCCGCATTTTGAATCAGACTTTAAGCTTGCCTTAGATGCCTTTATATTAACTAAAATTACATCCACGTCCACAGCATCTGGACCAATGTCAACCAAATCAAGATATTTTACTCAATTCCAACTAGCCGATCCACAGTTTGATAAATCGAGCAAAATTGACATCCTAATCGGAGCTGATAGGTTCTTTTAAATTTTGTCTGATGGATTGTCAAGGGATACCGAAAATAACACAATAGCCCAAAATAGCAAATTGGGTTGGATCGTCGCTGGCAGCTCAAAAAATTCAAACCATTTGAATACATCCATTTTGTCACTACAGAGTAAACTTGATCTCGACCGCACACTTCGCCAATTGTGGGAAACCGAGGAACCACCATCATCCAAAAATCGGGTATGTCCATCTCAACAAATATGTGAAGACTTGTTCTCATCAACCACTACTCGCGATGCCAATGGTAAATATATAGTAATACTACCATTTGATCCAAATTCTCCACCTATTGGAGAATCATTTTTTATGGCAAAAAACCGATTGCTGTCCATGGAGCGCAGATTTAGGCGAGAACCCAGTTTTCATCTACTCTACAAGGAATTTCTGCATGAGTACCTCAATTTGGGTCATATGGAGGAAATTCACGTGCCATTAGCATTTAGCTTCCACTACTATTTACCACATCATGGTGTAATAAAGGCCAACAGTACCACTACTAAGTTACGAGTGGTATTCGACGGTTCCGCAACCACTACCACTGGGAACTCGTTGAACGATACACTACTCGTAGGCCCGACGCTCCAAAATACTCTTTATAATATTCTGCTTACGTTCCGATTGCACCAATTCGTTTTCTGCGCTGACGTTGAGAAGATGTATCGGCAGATCTGGATCCACAAAAATGATCAAAAATTTCAAACGATTCTATGGCGGTCCCATCCAGACGAGCCCATACGTCATTACAGATTAAAAACCATCACATACGGCTTATCATCATCACTATATTTGGCAATGCGCGTATTTCAGCAACTGGCTCTTGATAACCAAATCTAATTTCCAAGAGCGTCGAATGCAATTTTATGTAATATGTACATCGATGATCTTATGACGGGTGCCAACTCACTGTCTGAAGCAATCGCACTAAAGAGAGAGATCAACCAAATTCTATCTAGTGCGAAATTTCACCTGCGCAAATGGATATCAAACTCCAAGTGCTTGCTAGAAGATCAATCTACCGCACAACCAACCAAAGACATAAACGAGCATCCCGAAACCCAAAAGAATCTCTGACTGCGATGGCTGCCTCATACCGATTCTTTCACGTTCAAAGTCAATCTTCCGGATGAACCACCACGAACGCGTCGCAAAATCCACGATGGCTCCAAACAAGTGGAAACGAAATGACGCTCCACGGTTTCTGCGACTCAAGTGAACAAGCCTTTGCTACATCGGTATACGTGCGAGTTATCGATTCTAGAGGAACTATGCGTACGTCACTGGTCACGGCTAAAACCAAGGTCGCGCCAGTCAAGTCACTCACACTGCCAAGACCTGTACTCTGTGGAGCAGTGCTGTTAACCAAACTAATTGTTCCAGTCGTCAAAACCTTAAACGTAACAACCCAAAATATCCATGTTTGGACGGATTCAACCAAAGTTTTGGCATGGTTGTCTGCTCCGCCAAGACAATGGGATTGTTTTGTTAGTAATAGAACTAGCCCAATTTTGACTCACCGCGCCATCAATGGCAGCATGTACCTACCAAACAAAACCCTGCTGATTGTGCAACCAGAGGGCTAAATCCAATGCAACTAAAGAATCATCACTTATGGTGGACCGGACCAGAGTGGTTAGCCTTGGATCGAGGAAGCTGGCAAACTTGAAGCAATCGTTACCACTGCAATAGAAAAACGAAAGGGGTATATTCAAACCTTAAACGCCACCACGATATCCGATGATAGTTTAATTGATGAACTGTGCGAGCGATATTCGGACTTCCACAAAATATGTATGGTTCTAGCTTTTATCCGTCGATTTATCTACAATTGTCGCGTCCGACGAAGTAATAGCCTTCAACAAAGCAATTTCTCAATCGATTCGCATGAAAATCGGAATGTAGGACTAAGATGCGACTATAAGACCTCTTTCTCTG
The DNA here is from genome assembly GCA_947095585.1 of Nephrocerus scutellatus. Lineage (NCBI taxonomy): Eukaryota > Metazoa > Arthropoda > Insecta > Diptera > Pipunculidae > Nephrocerus > Nephrocerus scutellatus. The sequence continues at coordinate 57,328,322 of OX352762.1, read as the reverse complement.
GAAATTCTGGAATATGATCATAATTGTCTGGAATTTCTCGAACAAAGGAATTTCTCAAGCGATTCGCATGAAATTCAAGTTCTGAATTATGATCATTATGGTCTGGAATTTCTCGAACAAAACAATTTCTCAAGCGAATCGCATTAAACTCGGAATGTAGGACTTAAATGCGACTATAAGACTTCTTCTTATGGAATTCTATTATATGATCATTATAGTCGGGAATATCTGGAACAAAGCAATTTCTCATTGATTCGCATGAAATTTTCGGAATGTAGGACTAAAATGCGACTATAAGACTTCTTCCAATCGAAATTCTGAAATATGATCATTATGGTCTGGAATTTCTGGAACAAAGCAATTTCTCAAACGATTCGCATGAAATTCGGAATGTATGACAAAGACGCGATTATAAGACTTCTATGGAAATTCTGGAATATGATCAAGGTCTTGAATTTCTGGAACAAAGCAATTTCTCAACCGATACGCATGAAATGCTGAATATAGGACTAGGATGGGACTAAAAGACTTTTTCCTATGGAAATTTTGAAATATGATCATTATGGTGTAACGGAGTTTCCCAGCCGGGTTAGAACTCAGTGTGACCAGGGTTCAATAGGGGGGGTCTTTACAATAAAATTTATGGTTTTGGGTTTGTGGAAAGTTAAATGGATGTCTTTATTATTTCAAAAATTGTTTGTGTTTGTTTCAATCATTAGATTTACATTCGTTAAAAAAAATTGTAAAGTAAAAGTACAAAGTGTCATTTATTCCTAGGAAAAGAATGGGTTAATCGTAGTGGCAAGGTAGCACTCTTGAACCACTGTAGCTGAAAGAAAGTTTATGGATTAACGATGGGTTTGAGTACAAAGTACTTGTACCCCTTGGCTCCTAGAATAGGGAGAGAACGGGTTAATTGTAGTGGCAAGGTAGCACTCTTGAACCACTGTAGCTGAAAGAAAGTTTATGGGTTAACGATGGGTTTAAGTACAAAGTACTTGTACCCCTTGGCTCCTAGAATTGGGAGAGAACGGGTTAATCGTAGTGGCAAGGTAGCACTCTTGAACCACTGTAGCTGAAAGAAAGTTTATGGATTAACGATGGGTTTAAGTACAAAGTACTTGTACCCCTTGGCTCCTAGAATTGGGAGAGAACGGGTTAATCGTAGTGGCAAGGTAGCACTCTTGAACCACTGTAGCTGAAAGAAAGTTCAGTCGAGGATTTGGGTTTAGCTCGGAAGTAATAGTAAGGTAGTACTCTTGAACTATTAAATCGAGGATTTGGGTTTTCGGCAGGATGTAGTTCAGCAATAATAGTAAGGTAGTACTCTTGAACTATTTGTTGTGAACAGTGGAAGGAACTCAGGAAGAATAGCAAGGTAGTACTCTTGAACTATTGTCTATGACTTGGTTCTTGCTGGGTTTAATTCAGCAGTAATAGCAAGGTAGTACTCTTGAACTATTAGCTGTGAACTCGGAAAGGAACTCGGGAAGAATAGCAAGGTAGTACTCTTGAACTATTAGGTGTGGATAGTGGAAGGAACTCAGGAAGAATAGCAAGGTAGTACTCTTGAACTATTGTCTAGGACTTGGTTCTTGCTGGGTTTAGTTCAGCAGTAATAGCAAGGTAGTACTCTTGAACTATTAGCTGTGAACTCGGGAAGGAACTCGGGAAGAATAGACCTTTTGCTTGAGCTGCGTGCTCCTTTTATACTGTTTCACTGCGGTTGGTTTTCCGTTGGCTTCTTGTTTTCATCGTGTTCGTTGTTGTTGTGCTGGATTTCCATAAATTCAGACGCATGTATGCGCGTTTGACATATACATGTTCTTCGTAGGATGTTTCCTTTGAAGAACAACAGGTATGGTATACATGTTTCTGGCCTTGCAACGTGTGTATGTACACATAAATTCTTCATTGCTCAGTTGCGAATATGCATGTTGTTGTCTTTTTTTTTTTTTATGGCTGTGCCAAAGGTGGGGAATCTTCTAAAAGATACCAGTAGAGCCCTCCAGGGGTACTAGCATGCACGATTCGTAAACCTGAATGTTCGTACCAGGAATTACGCCTACGTACTAAACCCTTCTTACACAGTTCAACCACTCTCCCCGCGGGACTGCCGTTAGGTATTACATCACGGGGCTGGTTAGCAGATTACTCTATGCCTTCTGCATCTTCTGCTACTGCTGATCGCCTTATCTTTTCGATTCTTTGCAGCTCGTTTTGCAAATTCGTTATGAATACACACACTTCTGTCCACTTATCCTCAGATCTCAGCATTTCTTCTAACAGGACTTGTGGACTTGGTAGGCTGCTTCTCCATTCTCTGAAACGTCCGCATTGGAAAATCGCATGCTCCGTATCTTCTTCCAGTTCCGGACAATCTGGGCAAAAAGGTGAGCTATCGTGTCCAAATCGATAAAGATATCTTCGATAGCCGCCATGGCCAGACAGAAACTGCGTAAATTGGTAATTGCAGTTACCGTGAGATCGGTTTGCCCAATTCTCTATATTCGGGATCAGTTTGTGGGTCCATCTTCCTTTCAAACTTATGTCCCACCTGGCTTGCCATACAGCTATTGAGGTGGCCTTTTCTTCTTCTTTGATAATTTTGATTGATCGTTGGTCCGGATGTGATAAGGCTCTTCTATTGTAGATCCTAAGCATTTCATCTGCGAGGATGTCTACTGGAACCATTCCTGCTATAACGAGGGCCGCATCATCGGAGATCGTTCGCAACCCGCTGATCGTCCTTAGTGCACTGAATCTGTATATAGACGATAGGTTTCTTCTTATTTCTTTAGTCACCAGTGCCTCCGCCCAAACTGGGCCTGCGTAAAGGAGGACTGAGCTAACTACTCTGGACATTAGGACCCTCCTTGGATATCCTGGTCCTCCGACATTTGGCAGTATCCGAGATAATGCTGCCTGCATCTGCGACGCCTTTCTGCTAGAATAGTCCACGTGTATTTTAAAACGGAGCCTACTGTCAATCATTACTCCTAGGTATTTGACAGAATCCTTTGATATGATGGTCTGATTACCAACCCGTATACTTATGTATTAAATTTTTTTCCGGCTGGTAATCAGGACTGCTTCCGTTTTATGGTCGGCTAATTCTAGACCGACGGATACTAGCCATTCTTTGATTTGGCCAACTGCTTCGTTCGTGGCTGACTCTATTCCATTGATTGTCTTTGACACTGTGACAACGGCGATGTCGTCAGCGAATCCAAATATTTGTACGCCTGGTGGTAATGCTAGTCTTAGAACTCCATCGTACATAATATTCCATAGAAGGGGACCCAGCACCGATCCTTGTGGGACTCCTGCGGAGACGTTATAGTACTTTGTACCCTCATTGGTTTCGTACCTCAACCTTCTATCGCTTAAGTAGCTTCATACTATCTTCCTTATATAGTACGGTGCATCCATTCTGGCGAGTGATCTTCTTATTGAGGACCATTTTGCAGAGTTAAAGGCCTTCAATCGCTTTCTTTCCTATATTGACCACCGCCTTTATGGCGTCGACGGTCGAGCGCGATTTTCGAAACCCGAATTGATGATCTGACAGTGCTCCTTTATTATCCGCTATATTAAGCAATCTGTCATATATGATCAGCTCGAGTATCTTTCCCATTGTATCTAGTAGGCATATTGGGCGGTACGACGATGGATCGCCCGGTGGTTTGTTTCCCTTTGGCAGCAATACTAAATGTTGCAGTTTCCAAGGTTCAGGGAAAACTCCTTCATCTAAACACCTTTGCAGGCATGCCACGAACATGTCCGGCCTGCTTCGGATGGCCGCTTTCAATGCCTTGTTAGGAATGCCATCGGGTCCAGAAGCTTTGTTGTCTCTTATTCTTTTAGTTGCGTTCATGAATTCATCAACTGTTAGCCTTGGAATACTTGCTGTGCTAATTTCTCTAACTATGTTGCACATAGTATATGGTTCTTGCGGAAAAAGGTGTTCTACGATGGACCTAAGCATTTTTGGGCATGAAATTTGTGGGGACTTACCGCCTTTGAGCTTTGCCATAACTATTTTGTATGCTGTGCCCCAGGGGTTGATGTCAGCCTCGTCACATAGTTCTTTAAAGCATTTTGACTTGCTTTCCTTAATCGCGTTTTTAAAATTTCGTCTCGCCAGTCTAAGCATATCAAGCCGTTCTTGAAAATCGGTTCCCCTTCTTAAACGCTGAACTCTGCACCGGGCTTGTAGGCAGATAGCTCTCAGTGCTTTTATCTGCTCGTTCCACCAATAGCAACGTACCCCTCTCTTGCTTGGTATTCTTCTAGGCATAGCTGCGTCGCACGCTGTGGTAATTGTACGAGCAAGTTGTTGCGACAGGATCTCAGCTGTTCCGCTTTCAGTTAGGATGCTTGTGTTTATGACGTCCTCAAACATCTCTATATCAAAGAACTTATCTTTCCATTTAGGACCCCCTACTTTTGGGGGTTGCACGGGGTTTTTTTCTTTAATTTCAATTATAATCTCCTGGTGGTCGCTGTGCGTATATTCTTCGCTGACCCGCTATTTTATGTTTCGCAAGAGGGAGCTGCTAACATAGGTTATATCGATGTTCGATCCCATTCCTGCTTTGCGATACGTATTTACACAACCGTTATTTGCTAAGCCTATCTCTAGTGTTGCGAAAGATTCTAGCAGATAACGTCCTCTCTCATTCGTTAGTCTGCTGCCCCAGTCTGTTGCCCAGACATTAAAATCTCCCCCAATAACTACTGGAGCTCTTCCATGAGCATCGGCCGTTAAGCTCTCTAGCATTGCTGCGTACTCACTCGCCGTCCAGCTAGGTCTTGCATAACAACTGTAAAAATTAATGCCATTTATCTTTGCTCGTACGAAGCCCTCCGCCAGCCCATCTACATCTTGGAAGGCGTGTCTGCCGCAAATCCATATTGCAGCGCTCTTCGTTTTATCGCAGGTCCAAACGATGTTGTCAAGAGATTTGTACGGCTCACTGATTAACATAATGTCCGCTCTCTCGTCTTTTGCTGTCTGTATCAGGATATCCTGCGCTATCTCGCAGTGATTAAGATTTATCTGAATAATCTTCATACCTCACACCTCCTGCAAAGCTTGGAGCGATCTTCTCCGTTTTTGCACTGTTTGGCTAAGTGCCCAAATTCCAAGCATTTGAAGCACTTTTTGAGGAGTGCCCGTTCGCGGATGCGACAGACGACCCAGCCAATTTTAATTTTTTTTGTATCAAGAAGCTTCTTTGCCTTCTCTTCAGGAAGACTAATTGTCGCTGTTTGGGTTCCACCATAGGCTTTTCGCAAGGAAAGGAAGTAAGTCGGTGAAATGTTTTCTACTTCAAATTGAGACTTTATTGCGTCGCATATGTCCCCTTTTGAGGTTATTTCATCGATGTTCCTGATCCGTTGGGTAAGAGTCCTAACAATTGCCTGCTCGCCTAGCGCTTCGCTGAGGACACTCTTGAATTCGGCGGTCTTTTCCCCTGTATCCTTAAGCTGGATGAGAAGATCGCCTTTTTGTGTTCTCCTGATCCTGGAAACTTCTTTTCCAATTAGCTCCATTTTTGGGTCCGCTTTCATGTTACGTAGAATCTGCGCATAGGACATTTCACCCTTCGCTTGTATAACGATAGCGTCGGGTCTTATCTTTCTGACTTTTTTGATGTTTGCCTGGTGGCAGTCTCCTTGCTAATGGCGTTGGTTTTGACCTTTTTTCCTTTGGTGACAACCCTTGTCCATTCGCCTTCTCCCGTTTTCGGTGCATTTCCCATTTTTCCCTCCGGGATTTTAGCGGTAGTCGCTGTTACCTTTTCTATGGGTTTTTGTAACGACTTTTGATTTTGATGCCTTTTTGCTTTTGGCGTCTCGCTGTCTATCGTCTGCTTCCGTTTTGGCTCAAGTGTAGCTTTTAGCCAGGGGGAAGTTTGTGAAAAGGTGTGTTATCTAATCACCTCCTTTGCCTTTTCATCTTTAAGGCTGATAGCCGATAGCTCATAAAGCTTTTTTATGCTATCAATTGCATCACGCATTGCTTGGTGGATAGACCGCCTTTTTCCATCTTCCAGCATATCTACCAGTTCCCTGATTTGCTCGCCTAGCTTGAGGAAATCAGACTTCTGATGTTTTGGTTTTTCGGTCGTCGTCTTACTAGTTGACGGCGACACGCGTACCTCTGTGGATCCTGGCGATTTAGTTTTTTGGCCAGCTGGTGACCTTACCAATCTGGAACTCCTTTGAAAGGCGTTTAATTCTACCACCTCTTCTACTTCTCCTCCTCCTACTCCTCCTCCTAATTTCAAAGAATTCATTTTAAATGGGTCCCCACTCAAAGCCGTTATCAGTGTTCGGGTGTGTAGTCACCTAAGGATCCCATGGTTATCTATGCAAGCAGTGAGGCCATGCAATGGGTTGACACGAGCCCTTATGGGGTCTTGTGTTCAGAGCCAGATCAGTGTTAGACAGGAATTTTCATCTGTACCTACACCACTAACTTAATAGCGACGAAACATTGAGCGTACTTTGAGTCATGCCAGGGTTTTAACGGGACGGGGGCGCCGGTAGCATTAGCCTGAAAGCCATTTCAGCAAAATTTCACTCTCGCCTACTCAGGTAACAGAATACTACAGACGTCAGCCCAAGAGTTGACAGATTAAGATTATGCTTCCAGTATACCATAATTAAGACCTTACTGGGCTCAGTCTTAATGCATTCGTTGAATGCCGCGCTCCCTCGTTGGCCACGGCTTTTTCTCCGGGCGAGTTGGAAGTTATACCGCTCCTACTCGGTCGTCAGAGCCTCGGCGAGCAAGTTTTTCCATGCAAGAGAGGTTGACAGTGACTTCTTCTCCGCCGTAACCCTGGCTAGAACCCCCCACATGGTACTATCACCCGGGGCAGGTGAACCAAGTTTTGTTGACGTGATTTTACTTCCCGGACTAGGGCCCGTGGGGTTGTCAGACCCAACACTCTACTTCAAGAGTGCCCTTGCGGTGAGCATGTTGTTGTCTGCCTTACAACGTGTGTGTGTGTGTGTGTGTATGCATAAATCCATCATTGCTCAGCTTCGAATACGCATGTTGTTGTCTGCATTCGTTGGCGAGCCCACTTGGTAGTTTTTTTGCCTGAGCGGTGCTCAGGTCATTGACACCGCCAGCCGTTACATGGTATTTTGATTCTTGTCTGCTATGCGTGGGAGTACGTCTACACCTACTGCCTGAGCACGAGGGGACAGACGTTTTCTCCGGCGAATTCGCTGCTGTGTGCCGTAGTGATCTACTGATGTCGTGATAAAAGCCAATGCGTTGTGCATCTGCGTGGTGGTGGTTTTGTTAAATGCGCTATAATCTCTTAATCGCCTATTGCTCGTAATAGGAAAAGAAAGAAAAGAGGAAAAACGAAATATTGCCCATTTCGCCGCCAATTGAGTGACTTTTGCTTAATATTTGTAGAGAGTGGGTTGGTAACTATGATAGATTGTTAAAAACTACATTTTGAGTTTTTTTTTATTTCTTTAATTTTATGTCTATGACAAAAGGCTTGGAAATTATTTCCAGACATTTTGTGTGGGAAAAATTCTAATGTGGAGAATTTTGTTTCTCACACTCCCTCGTTGCTTCGGCGGACAAGTACTTACCCTTCCTAATAGTTAGTACTTGTAAACCGACGCTCTGTTGGAGGTGCACGAAACCTGGTTTTGATTGTCATACGGCTTCTTGTCGTTTTGAGTCTTCTGGGGACTGCGTTAGTTATTGTCGGCGGTAGGTGTTGTGAGGTTCCAGACGACTGCGGCGACTGGGATGGCTGTGGCTTCTGCGATGAATATTGTATCTTTAGCGATGTTTGCGGCGATTTTGAACGCTTTTGACTAAGTTTCGGGCTCTGGCAACAGCTGCTTTGGTTCTTGAGGGCTGGTTTTCTGGTTGTGACGACTGGGACGGCTGTGACTGCTGTGGCGAATGTGACTGCTGTGGCGACTGTGACTGCTGTGGCTTCTGCGATGAATATGATGTCTGTAGCGACGTTTGCGGCGACTTCGACAGCTTTTGATCAAGTTGATGTTCCTGGCGAAGGTGATGATTCCTACAAGCTGCTTTGATTTTTGACGATGGGTTTTCTGGCTGCTGGTGGTTTAGAGTCAACCATGACGATTGTTGAGCTTTTGTGGGCGACTTCTGGTAATGCTGATTGCTAAGGCGTCTGTGACAATCTTTGGCGAGAGTCCTGACTGCAGTATGTCCAAACGGATGTGGGAATCCTTCAACACTATAGTGTCTCTCGTCAATTCTTGGACTGCGCTGTTTTGGGCGGAGATAACTTTCGTCAACTCTTGTCCTTGCTGTTACCTTAGGCTGCGACGACTTTTGATGACCTGGAAGTGTATATGTTGTGACGTTTGCCGCCTGTAATGGTTTTGGGCGGCTGTGACGTCCTCTTCTGGGTGGTGTGACTAACACGAAGTCTGGCTTCAGCGGCTGTTGGGTCTTTGGCAATTGTTGTGGTTTAACTTCTCGGAATTCGTTGTATGTCAGATGTTTAACCGGACCTGCTGATAAAGTTTGAAGTGTTAAGTACTCACCTCCGAAACCAAAAGTGGGTCTGGTCCTTGTAAGGAAGTCCATTCCTAGTGTAAGGTTATCAGCGGTGTTCGGCAACACTAGCAGGCGCAGTGAACATAAGGATTCCCCAAACCGAATGTTGACGCTTAGCTCCTGACGGACAGTTGTCTGAATTCCGTTAGCCATTTGGATTGGGATCTGCACGGGGGTGGCGTTGCCCAAATTTCGAAACTTTTCAGCCAAAGCTTCGCTGATGAAACTGCGGGATGCGCCAGTGTCAATAGCGGCCTGAACGGGTTCGTGGTTGATGATGATGCGGGCGAGAATTCTGTGTTTATCCTGGATCAGGGCTGATTTCTCGCCAGACAGGGGCAAATGACGATGCTCAGCGTGTGAGTTACGTTGACGGCAGCAGTCAATTGTCCTGATTCTCTGTTGGCCACAGTCCCAGCAGAAAATCACTCGAGGGTTAGTGCATTCTTTTTGAAAGTGGCCTTCCTGTCGGCACCATCGACAAGTCATTCGAGGATTGTATGGTCCTTCTTCAGGCTGACTCACCATACAATGCCTCTCCTGTGGACTTCTTCGAGGTGTCGTCGTTGCGCTCTCCTGGTTTGCCTGGATACCTTCGTAGTCCTCTGCTAGATCAATGAGCTCGCGGAGATTTCCGAAGTCTTTTCTTCGGATATAATATTGATATTCTTGGCGGCTGTTCCGGTAGATCCTTTCCACCTGTTCTTCTTCTGGGTAATTTGCGTGCCTCATCATATTCTGCATCACAATTACGAAGTCTTTAAATTGTTCCTGTTGTTTCTGTCGTCTTTGGCAAATCTCATCGTCCAGACGTTCCCAGTACCTTGTGGGCAAGAAGAATTGCAGGAAGTCTGCTTTGAAACTGTTCCAGTCCTGCCACTTCAGGTTATTATTGCGGAACCACAGTAGGGCTCGGTCGCGAAGTAACTCGGGCATATTCCTTGGAAGGAGGTCTTTGTTTAACGAGTAGGCGTCAGCGAGCTCTTCCAGCCTCTCTATAAATAAAAGAGGTTCCTTGCCACCGTCGTACCGCACAGACCACTTTCGTACCTGGTCGATAAACATGGGATATGATGTCCCTGGTTTTTCTGATGGAATTCGAGCGGCTGTTGTTTCTCGTGGTGCTGGGGGCGCTGTCCTGCTTATAACCCTCTTGGGTTCATCGTGGCCCACTGAATCCTGAGGGTTCAAGGATATTAGGGGCCGCGGTGATTGGCCACGAGTGTGCATTTGTTCCAATTCGGTGAGACGCGTTTCGTCCTCCGACGTGACGTCTCGCCCTGTAATGAAATTGGAAAAACGTTTCCTCAATTCATCAAGTGCACCATTACTGTCCAATCTGAATTCGCTCAAATAGTTCTTCAGCTCTTCCTTTGACAGATTGTACACCCAGCTCGTTCTGACCATCTTCTATTTGTGCTGGTATTACTGGGTTGTTGACTTGGGTTTCGATTTATTTAAAATTCCAGGGTCCCTACTCGGGCGCCAATTGTAACGGAGTTTCCCAGCCGGGGTAGAACTCAGTGTGACCAGGGTTCAATAGGGGGGGTCGTTACAATAAAATTTATGGTTTTGGGTTTGTGGAAAGTTAAATGGATCTCTTTATTATTTCAAAAATTGTTTGTGTTTGTTTCAATCATTAGATTTACATTCGTTATAAAAAATTGTAAGGTAAAAGTACAAAGTGTCCTTTATTCCTAGGAAAAGAATGGGTTAATCGTAGTGGCAAGGTAGCACTCTTGAACCACTGTAGCTGAAAGAAAGTTTATGGATTAACGATGGGTTTAAGTACAAAGTACTTGTACCCCTTGGCTCCTAGAATAGGGAGAGGACGGGTTAATCGTAGTGGCAAGGTAGCACTCTTGAACCACTGTAGCTGAAAGAAAGTTTAGTCGAGGATTTGGGTTTAGCTCGGAAGTAATAGTAAGGTAGTACTCTTGAACTATTAATCGAGAATTTTGGGTTTTCAGCGTTTAGCTCGGAAGTAATAGTAAGGTAGTACTCTTGAACTATTAAATCGAGGATTTGGGTTTTCGGCAGGATGTAGTTCAACAATAATAGTAAGGTAGTACTCTTGAACTATTTGTTGTGAACAGTGGAAGGAACTCAGGAAGAATAGCAAGGTAGTACTCTTGAACTATTAGGTGTGGACAGTGGAAGGAACTCAGGAAGAATAGCAAGGTAGTACTCTTGAACTATTGTCTAGGACTTGGTTCTTGCTGGGTTTAGTTCAGCAGTAATAGCAAGGTAGTACTCTTGAACTATTAACTGTGAACTCGGGAAGGAACTCGGGAAGAATAGCAAGGTAGTACTCTTGAACTATTAGGTGTGGACAGTGGATGGAACTCAGAAAGAATAGCAAAGTAGTACTCTTGAACTATTGTCTAGGACTTGGTTCTTGCTGGGTTAAGTTCAGCAGTAATAGCAAGGTAGTACTCTTGAACTATTAGCTGTGAACTCGGGAAGGAACTCGGGAAGAATAGACCTTTTGCTTGAGCTGCGTGCTCCTTTTATACTGTTTCCCTGCGGTTGGTTTTCCGTTGGCTTCTTGTTTTCTTCGTGTTCGTTGTTGTTGTGCTGGATTTCCATAAATTCAGACGCATGTATGCGCGTTTGACATATACATGTTCTTCGTAGGATGTTTCCTTTGAAGAACAACATGTATGGTATACATGTTTCTGGCCTTGCAACGTGTGTGTGTACGCATTAATTCTTCATTGCTCAGTTGCGAATATGCATGTTGTTGTCTGCCTTACACCGTGTGTGTGTGTGTGTGTATGCATAACTCCATCATTGCTCAGTTTCGAATACGCATGTTGTTGTCTGCATTCGTTGGCGAGCCCACTTGGTAGTTTTTTTGCCTGAGCCGTGTTCAGGTCATTGACACCGCCAGCCGTTACATCGTATTTTGATTCTTGTCTGCTATGCGTGGGAGTACGTCTACACCTACTGCCTGAGCAGGGACAGACGTTTTCTCCGGCGAATTCGCTGCTGTGTGCCGTAGTGATCTACTGATGTCGTGATAAAAAACCATGCGTTGTGCATCTGCGTGGTGGTGGTTTTGTTAAATGCGCGATGATCTCTTAATCGCCTATTGCTCGTAATAGGAAAAGAAAGAAAAGAGGAGAAACGAAATATTGCCCATTTCGCCGCCGATTGAGTGACTTTTGCTTAATATTTGTAGAGAGTGCGTTGGTTACTATGAATGATTGTTAAAAACTACATTTTGAGTTTTTTTTTATTTCTTTAATTTTATGTCTATGACAAAAGGCTTGGAAATTATTTCCAGACATGTTGTGTGGGAAAAATTCTAATGTGGAGAATTTTGTTCCTCACAATGGTCTGGAATTTATGGAACAAAGCAATTTCTCAAGAGATTCGCGTAAAATTCGGAATGTAGGACTAAGATGCGACTGACTTCTTCCTATAGAAATTCTGAAATATGATCATTAGGGTCTGGAATTTATGGAACCAAGCAATATCTAAAGCGATTCATGAAATTCGGAATGTAGGACTAAGATGCGAATATAAGACTTTTTCATATGGAAATTCTGAAATATGATCATTATGGGCTGGATTTTCTGAAACAAAGCAATTTCTAAAGCAATTCGCTTGAAATTCGGAATGTAGGACTAAGACGCGACTATAAGACATCTTAATATGGAAATTCTGGAATGTGATCATTGTGATTTTTGTTTTTTTTTTTCGTCCCGGGCATAGGTTGTCTCGCTCAAAACTTACGGCCGTGTCTCCGACGCAGCCTTCCCTGCTCTTTTTTTTTTTTTAATTGTTGGTGTCCACAATGAGCAAATGGAATAACTTGGTTTAATGTTACGTATTTTTCTCCACTTATTAGAGTAGTCATGGCTTGCATCGGTCTCAATAAAGTAATTATTTCCATAATTTCCTCTCTATTACTTACTTTCTCTTACGTAAAAGGAAGTAATCATGAAAATTTTCGAACTCGATTTTTGGAGATTTACCCATTACCGTATCTCCGGATTCTGAAAAAGCGAAAATAAAAAAATCTTTGTCTGGCTGTGTGTCTGTCTTTATGTCTGTCTGTCTGTGTCCACTCTACAGCCCAGACGGCTGAATTTATCGGGATGGAAATGCATATTTAAGCGTTTTAAATAAGTTGTGAGGGGCCAGTTTATTTTGGCGGAAATCTGACAGCCGGAAGTGACAGTTTACTTGGACACTTTCATATTATAGATTTCTACTAAAATCTGTTAAGTGCAAAAGAAATTTAAACAAAAAAGAAAAAAAGAAAAAAAAAATTTAAAAAAAAATAATATACATGTTGGAGTTGCCTTGAAGTACTGACCCTTACCACTGGTGGGGGGAATCGGTATACAAATCAGCTTCGTGTTTGTGATTTAAACTATTGCCCCTTACCTTGGGTAGGGGGAATCAGTAGTTCATTCAAAGACTGACTTTTTTGAAGTGTACAATTTTATTTTAATTCCTCTTATTTATACTAAAATCTAAAACTAAATATACATTTAAGTCATATAATTCGTATATTACATTAGTGTGATTGGTGATAAGACGATACGCATATCATAAGTCTTATCTCTATGGTTTTTGTATTTTACATTTTGGTGATAAGACCATACGCATAACATAAATCATGTATGGTATTTGCTTATCACTTATCTGGTTTTGTGTTTCTTCTATCCTAAAAGTTGATGAAGATAAGGCTGTGATGTGTTGTACTCCGCAGTCAAATCCTGAGCTCGACAGATAACGAACATATTACACTCTCATGCATTGTAATGCATTGTATGCTTTTTTTTTTATAATTCGCGCACGCTTCAAGGGGTTCGCACCCTTATGATGCCGGCTATGCTTGACACAGCGTGGGCGTTAAGGAAGAAGAGGAGAAAAGAGGAGATGTCTGTGAGCTTGTGTTTTGAATGGCTGTGGATCATAGTGATGTGGAAAGACAGAGCTTGGCAGAGCATTCCACATACGTGTTGTACGGCTGAGGAACGAATCCCTGAATTTAACTGTACGTCCGAAGATGGGCTTGAGGGTAAACTGATGAGCATTTCGAGCGCCACGAGTATTGCGGTTGAATTCAAGGAGAGGTGGCATGCAGCTGGCTATTTCTCTTGAGCACCGCTGGTAGAAGAAGCGATAAAAAAGTGACAGGCAAGAGACGTTCCTGCGGTGTCCAAGCGAATCTAATGATTTCGCTATATTTTTGTCACACCAATAAGTTTTATCGCGCGGTTTTGTATTCTATCTAGCTGATGCAAAGTAGTCTTAGGCGCACCAGACCAGATATGGCAGTTGTACTCAAGTTTAGGGCGAATAAAAGCCTTGTAGATAGTAGCCAGATCAGAGGGAGTGAAATAATTCTTGCACCGGGTTAGAAAACCTAAACATTTCGCAGCATTTTTGGCGACTGTAAATATGTGTTCATTCCAACGAAGCTTGTCGTTAACGCACATACCGAGAATTGCGTGGTTTTCAGTTTCCTCTATGCAAGTGCCATTCATAGATAATGGCATGGGATTTGGGATTCGCTTGGACGACAGGAGACAGCATTGGGTTTTGGAAGCGTTAAATTCTACTCGATTGTTTTCTCCCCATTTTATTATACTGTCTAGGTCAGAATTTAATGTGCTTAACATACGAAGTTGTTTGAGTTCCACATTAGAGGTGGAGGGACGTTCAACAAACTTATATGAGAAGCTGAGAGTGCTGTCGTCAGCGAAAGAGTGAATTGGATTAGAAGTCAGAGATAAGAGATCATTAATAAAAATTAAAGAGTTTCGGGGACAGAACAGAGCCCTGGGGCACGCCAGCATTTATGTGGTGTATTTTAGACTTGAAACCGTCCAAAACAACTTGAATTGAGCGGTCCAAAAGAAAGCTTCTAATCCAATGAAGCAGTTTATCATTGACACCATAAGCACGCATTTTTGACAAAAGAGCTTGATGCCAAACTCTGTCAAATGCTTTGGAAATATCGAGTGCAACAGCTTTGCTTTCACCAAATTGATGCAAAGACCGGTTCCACTGTTCGGTGAGATATACCATCAAATCACCAGTTGAACGTTGTCCACGAAAACAGTACTGACGGTCACTAAGGATTTCATTGGTTTCAAGATATTTCATGAGCTGAAATTTGATCAGCGTTTCCATGACCTTGGAAAGAATGGATGTAAGTGCTATGGGTCGGTACGAGGAAGGAGACGACGGTTCACCTTTTTTGGGTATGGGCTGGACACAGGCTGTTTTCCAACTTCTCGGGAAGAGTCCAGAAGAATAGGATAGATGGAAAAGCTTACGCAATGGTAATGTCAGATTGGAAGAACACCTCTTCAGAACTAATGGGGAAATACCATCTGGCCCAGCGGATTTGTGAATGTTGAGATCGTTTAAAACTCTAGCAACTGCACGAGTACGAATGAAGATCTGTCCCATAGAGTGTTCAATACTCGGGGGTGCAGGCTGATAACGTTGCGTGGGAAATGCTGGTGTACGCAACTTAAGTATGTGCAGCGTTGTATGCTGATAACGTCACGTGCGAAATGATGATGTACGTGATACGTAACTTAGGCATGTGCGGACTGGACATCCCCCCCCCACGATTTCGAATGTGTTGAAATCTGATTCCTGCCATTTTTTCCGTTTTGGTGGCGGAACTGGTTGGAGCTCGATGTCCGAAGGTGAAGTAGTTTTGGGTTTTCGGCATCTCCAAGCAGACGTGACCTTGAATGTCAAGGCTGCAATGATGAGTATAGCTAGAGCTGTGCTGACCTGTCTAACCTGTGTCCCTTATATGACTTCCATATCGTGATTTCCTGTTCGTCCTTTAGATTACCGATTGCCTTACTGAGTATGCCTTCGGACTGTTTTATGATGGTTTCTCCAACGATTCTTGGAGGCTCAGGGCCTTCGTCAGTGGAGTCCTTTAGGGTGGGGTAAAGCAACGACATGTTAACGTTATGAAAGTGTGAAAGACAACGTGAACGTGAAATTCCCCAAACACTTCGGGCTTGAATTTATTTTGTGATGTCTTGATGTGACAGTCTTCGGTGAATTTTAATAGGGCACCGCGTTTTGTTTTACCTTTGAAATAGCTTGTTTATTATGCACTCCGAGTCGTCAGTGATTCTTCTGAGTGTTGAGGGTATGCAAACCCATGTTGTTGAGTTTTTAGTGTGACTGCACGAGTTTAATTCCTTTTCGGCTTATTCAAAATATAGCTGTCTAGTGTAGTCGACAGCTAATATGTTGTTTGGAATCGCCATGACCTCGTAGGTGCTGCTGCGTACCCGGTTCGGCACGAATGTAACATTGACAAGTTCATATCTTTCTGACTTCAGTATGTCGAAATAACTCCGGATGATTTGTAGGTTTGAATCCCATATTCCGGAGTTAAATTGCTTTATTTCGTAACCGCAGTGGCCAGTGCTGATGAAAGACATTACGAGTAGTGAGCTGAGTAGTAATTGGCCAAGTTTGCATCGTTTCGCCTTGGGGAGCGTCGGGGGCCTTTTTGCGTTAAACCAGGTTGGACAAACTGGACGTGACTGGACTATGCTTGCCCTGCCTTGAAGTCGATGCCCTGGGCACATTAGGGAGTGCTGGCCTGGCGACCACATTAACACAGGCGTTTTCGCAAGCTTTCTCAATAGGAGGTGTTTCTTTCACCTTTTCCCTTGTGGCGGCAGGTTTATGTGTTTCTTCCACTGCTTTCCTTGTGGTGATTGGCAGTTCATTGTCACTTATTGGTAGAGGGCAGATTTTTGCTACAGGCCTATGTATTTCCTTTTATCCTATTTTTAAGGTGACAACTCGAGCGCAACCGTCATCCCCTACTGGGCCCGTAGAACTCGACCCAATGCCCACTGAGTGGAAGGCAATTGTTCATTTTTAATCAGGATGACGTTTCCCGGTCTTATGTTGGGCCTTGTGACCATCTATTTCGGGCGCTGCTGCAACCGTATCAGATATTCATCGCTCCAAGTCTTCCAGAAAGTTTGATGCAGTTTTTAAAGGAGCTGCCATCTGTTCAGTAGACCCAGCTTGTCCTCATTAATGTTTTCCTCTGGTAGTGCTGTGATTGCTCCTCCTGTGAGGAAGTGGCCCGTAGTTAGGACCTCTAAAATGCTAGGATCGTCGTCTTTTGGACACAGTGGTTGGGAGTTGAGACATGCTTCGATTTTAATCAGTAATGTTGAAAGCTCTTCGTATGATAGTAGGGCGTTTCCCAGAATGCGTTTGAGATGGGTTTTTACAGATTTCACTCCAGCTATTCCTTTCTGGTGTGGGCCAGTGTCGCTTGTCTACCACCATGCATTGTTGCTGTGTGGTAGTGGTCTATGACCATTGATGTAAGAGGATGCTTGTATGGAAGAAGAATCGGGTGCTTTGCTATATATTATCAAGTTCATTGGTAGGACTTGATCTCAAGTTCATATGGCCTAATTTTATGTATTCCTTCATGAAATGTTTGTATTCGGCTTCTAGTTTGGTATCGCGTGCAAATCTGGCTTCCAATGCCTTGAATCTAGCTAAAGCAGCACCCTTGTTTTCGCCGAGACTTGGTGCTCATGACTTAAAAGGAAGACTAACTGTATATCTTCCTTCCTTGTCCCTTGTTGTATTCTCTTTGAAGAATGCGTTGTGCTCCTCCGCTACCTTTAACTCGCTATGGCTCTTAACATCTTCTATTTCCCAGAACTTTGTTAACTCTTCCGTTAAGCTCGTTGTGGCGATGAGGCCGGTTATAACATGCTTGTTGCCTTTATTTTTGGTTGGAGATCCGGAAAGGATCCATCCAAATTGTGTTTGTTGTGCGACCACAGATGAGTGTTCCTTGATAATTCCATTGAGAATTATTTCTCCGAATACATCAGCGCCTAATATGATGTCTATTTTTCCAGGTTTGTTGTATTGCGGATCTGCCAAGACTACCTTATTAACGAGTTCCAAGTTGTACCTCAGATCATATTCGGGTAAATATCTTGTCAACGTTTTCATTATTAACGCTTCTACGTGTAGAGAATAGCTTGAATCGAATCTTGGAGTTAAGTGAAGAGTTGTTTTGTGTTTGATCCTTCCGGCTTCGCATCCTCCCATTCCGATGACGGTTACGTTTGATGCTTCTTTTTTTACTCGAATTCTTTGAACTGCTGCTTCTGTTATGAATGAAACTTGAGAACCTTGATCAATTAATGCTCTTAGCATTAATCCGTTGCCCAGGACGCATGCCGTTGCTAGAAGAACCTCATGCTCGTTTGTTCTTTTGACAGTTAGCGATTGGACCTTGTGCTGACTGTGGTTGGTAGTGGGTGCAACCTTTTCAGCAAAAAACTCGTGCAATAATTTGTTGTGCTTTCCGTTGCACGTCTTGCATCTTGTTTTGCTAGGGCATTGCATTAACTGGTGTTTTGTGCTTAAACAGTTTATGCAACTTTTCTTGGAGTTTAATTTTTGTACTTTTAGTTCAGGTGACATGTTTCTGAACTCCTGGCAATGATAAATGGGATGGATACCATTGCATATTGAACAGTTGTTCTGTGCAACTGTATAACAATTTTTTACACTCTTCGGTCTTATGCTTGTTGTGTTCCCACGGTGTGGCTGACAATTGACCACCATCGGCTGGCAGCTCTCTAGCCCCTGGAACCTCTTTTCTAGGAACTTCAGGAAGTCCTCCAAGTTCTGGATGTCCCTCGGATTGTTTAATGAAACTTCGTATTGCTTCTGAGATTCCTTGTCTAATTTCTCTCTTAAAATGTGTGTGACGATTGGACCGAATGAGTTTACATCCATGCCTAATGAAGATAGGGCATGGACAGTTTCTTTTGTTGTGTCATACAACTTGGGTAGGCCTTCTACGGATTCTGTTGCACGGCGTTGCTGGTCAAGTAGTGCATCGACTTGACTGGCAAATATTTTTCTTTTGTTTTCGAACCTGTTGCATACAAGCTCCCAAGCTGCATCATAATTTGCCTCCGATATGTCCAGATGCCTTATGACGCTGTCCGCGCTTCCCTTTAGATGTGTTTTTAGAAACTGCATCTTCTCGATTTTGGCCAGTGATTGATTTTCATGAACAATCTTTTGGAAAAGACCATGAAAGTCCATTTTTGGTAGTGGCCATCAAATTGCGGAATGTTTACTCGAGGAAGCCGGACTGAATTTAATTTGTCATTTGCTTGCAAGAATTTGGATTCTTTGTGGATTCATAATTGTTTTGTGCCTTACCAAAGAGATTTTCGGAGAAGTAATTCTCTTCGAATTTTTCCTCGTCTTGTACTATCCGTTCATGGTGTAGCTTAATTTTCATCCACTGTTCATTAATTGACAAACGTTTGTATTCAATGTGAGATTTCGATGATTCAGATGATTCAGTGGTTAATTCCTGGATTCTAAAACATTGTCGTTTTATTTCCAAGTTTTGTGGTATCTCTTTAGGAAGATTTAAGTCTTCTGCAGAAAACCTCGTTTTTTTGCATTGGTTTCGTGGCCTGTTGGTCTGACCTCTGCGTCAAGAGGTGCCTTTGATGTTGGCGCTTCTTTTATGATATCAAGGTCCCGGGTTCTTTGATTTAAATCCACCTTAATTCTTTCTACTTGTGAGCAAACCTGATCATAATAGTTCGTGGTAAAGTATAAATGATCGGCATTGTCGCCAAGTTCTGTTATTTGTTGATGCCTGTTTTTTAGGTCATCATACAGGGATTCAATTTCTTTCAATCTCGCTGTAGTGAATGCCTTGGTTCTCCGGGAGTACGACTCGCGCTTGTACTTTTCGAATACCTTCTGTATGCAGTCCACTACTGCCTGCTGGTCCTGTACTGCATCGTCCATTTCCATTTTAGGGAATTATTTTTAAATGTTGCTTGTGGCTGGACACTTTTGATAATGTGCCACACGCTTTTATAGCCGTGCCGAACGCCTTGCTTGATTTGACACTGCTTTGCTTGATTTGACACTGTTTAAGCCGTGCCAAACGCTTTGCTTGATTTGACACTGTTTAAGCCGTGCCAAACGCTTTGCTTGATTTGACACTGTTTTAGCCGTGCCAAACGCTTTGCTTCATATTCTTCCTTGGAAGAATGGTTCCTTTTCGCTCGAAGGATCAATGTTGGAGTTGCCTTGAAATACTGATCGGTATTCAAAGCAGCTTCGTGTTTGTGATTTAAACTATTGACCCTTACCTTGGGTAGGGGGAATCAGTAGTTCATTCAAAGACTGACTTTTTTGAAGTGTACAATTTTATTTTAATTCCTCTTATTTATACTAAAATCTAAAACTAAATATACATTGAAGTCATATAATTCGTATATTACATTAGTGTGATTGGTGATAAGACGATACGCATATCATAAGTCTTATCTCTATGGTTTTTGTATTTTACATTTTGGTGATAAGACCATACGCATAACATAAATCATGTATGGTATTTGCTTCTCACTTATCTGGTTTGGTTATCTTCTATCCTAGAGATTGATGAAGATAAGGCTGTGATGTGTTGTACTCCGCAAGGATAATCCTGAACTCGACAGATAACGAACGTATTACACTCTCATGCAATGTAATGCGTTATATGCTGATAACGTTGCGTGGGAAATGCCGGTGTACGCAACTTAAGTATGTGCAGCGTTGTATGCTGATAACGTCGCGTGGGAAATGATGATGTAAGTGA
>OX352762.1:55386745-55389245 GCA_947095585.1 Nephrocerus scutellatus | reverse complement strand
ATCTACATTAATAACAAGAAGACTCAGGAGAAGATGGTTAATCACACCTCATCTCAAACCTCTCCATGGCTCAAAGCTTCAATGGAGCAAAAAAGGAAGCAGCCTATCCACAGCGAAACGCCGAATCCAAAGCGGAGGCAAGAGCAACGCCAGTCCTCACGTAAGCCTATGGTAATAGCGACGGAAGAAAAAACCCAGGAAAAGGGTATTAAAAATGTTAAAAAAACTGGAGAAGGCGAATGGACAAAAGTCGTCGCTAAAACTAAAAATAAAGTGAAGTCAGACGCATCTGCCAAGAAGTCCGCCGTAAAACAAAAGCCAATTATAAGAAAGGCAAGACCTGACGCCATAGTCATAGAAGCGAAGGGCGAAATATCCTATGCGCAGATATTGCGCAACGTGAAGGCTGATCCAAAACTAGAAACAATTGGAAAAGCAGTATCTAGGATCAGAAGGACACAAAAAGGTGACCTCTTAATTCAATTGAAGGAGACAAGTGACAAGACAGCGGAATTTAAAAGCGTCATAAGTGAGGCGTTAGGCGAACAAGCAAACGTAAGAACCCTCACCCAACGCACTAGCATCGAGCTGAAAGACATCGATGAGATCACCACAAAAGAAGACATTTGTGAATCAATCGAAGTCCAAGCCGGAGTCGAAGGCGTCACACCGTCAGACTTTATATCGCTGAGGAAAGCATATGGTGGAACCCAAACGGCGACTATCAGCCTTCCAAATGCAAAAGCAAAGAAGCTGCTGGAAGTACAGATGATAAAAATCGGGTGGGTAGTGTGTCGCATCCGCGAACGGACACTCCTCAAAAAGTGCTTCAAATGCCTGGAATTTGGGCACATTGCCAAGCAGTGTAAAAACGGAGAAGATCGCTCCAAGCTGTGTAGAAGATGTGGGGATGAGGGCCACATAGCTAAGTCTTGCGCAAACGAGCCTTCGTGCATGTTCTGTAGAAAGGAACACCCAGAAGATGCGAAGCATGTAGCGGGCAGCAGCAAATGCCCAGTCTTTAGGAGAGCTATCGCCAGCAGAAAAGTATGAAGGTTATCCAGATAAACCTAAATCACTGCGAGATAGCACAGGATATCCTGTCACAGACGGCTAAAGACGAGAGAGCGGACATAATTTTAATAAGCGAACCGTACAAATCTCGTGACATCAACGCTTGGGCATGTGACAAAACAGAAAAAGCTGCAATATGGATTTGCGGGAGACATGCCTTCCAAGATGTAGACGGGCAGGCGGAGGGCTTCGTACGGGCAAAAATAAATGGAATCAACTTTTATAGTTGTTACGCAAGACCCAGCTGGACGATGAGCGAATACTCAGCAATGATAGAAAATTTAACGGCCGATGCTCGAGGAAGAGCTCCAGTGGTTATAGGCGGAGACTTCAATGCCTGGGCAACAGACTGGGGCAGCAGATTTACTAATATCAGAGGACATTATCTGCTAGAATCTTTCGCCTCATTAAATATAGGCATAGCTAACACGGGACGAGCAAATACGTATCGCAAAGCAGGAAGGGGATCGATCATCGATATTACCTTCGCTAGCAGTTCCCTCCTGCGGATGATAAAATGGCGCGTCAGCGAAGACTATACGCACAGCGACCACCAGGCGATTGTAATTGAAATTAAAGAAAAAAAAGCCGTGCAACGCCCAAAATTAGGGGGACCTAAATGGAAAGACAAGTTCCTTGATAAAGAAATGTTTGAGGAAATCATAAACTCAAGCTTCCTAATCGAAAGCGGAACATCTGAGATCCTGTCGCAACAACTTACCAGTATAATCACTACAGCGTGCGACGCAGCTATGCCCAGGAGAAGACCTAGCAAGAGAGGTGAACACTACTACTGGTGGAATGAGCAGATAAAAGCACTGAGAGCTGCCTGCTTACAAGCCAGACGTAGAGTGCAGCGATCAAGAAGGGGATCAGACATTCAAGAACGTCTTGATATGCTAAGATTAGCTAGACGAAATTTAAAAAATGCAATCAAAGAAAGCAAGTCGAAGTGCTTCAAACGACTATGTGACGAGGCGGACATCAATCCCTGGGGCACAGCATACAAAATAGTTATGGCAAAGCTAAAAGGCTGTAAGACCCCGCAAATATCATGCCCAACAAAGCTTAGGTCCATCGTAGAACACCTATTTCCGAAAGGACCATATACTATGTGCAACATAATAAGAGAAATTAGCACAGAAAGTATTCCAAGGCTAACAGTTGATGAACTCGTGAACGCAAGTAAAAGAATACGAGAAAACAAAGCTCCTGGACCCGATGGCATTCCTAATAAAGCATTGAAAGCCGCCATCCGAAGTAGGCCGGACATGTTCATGACATGCATGCAACAGTGTCTAGATGAAGGAGTTTTCCCTGAACCTTGGAAACTGCAGCATTTAGTATTGCTTCCAAAGGGAAACAAACCACCGGGCGAACCATCATCGTACCGCCAAATATGTCTACCAGATACAATGGGAAAGAT